>AWOL01S0019957.1:3058-42729 GCA_000715115.1 Nicotiana otophora
GAGGGGGGGTAAGAGAGGGTTTGGACATATATATACCAAGTGCCAGGCCAGTTCCGGACCGTTGGATCTAGTGAAGATCAACGGCCAGGATCGCCTCGCACTTAAACGACGTCGTTTGGTTTTTAATGGGGGCGGACCGGTTCAAGGGGGTTGGGCTTGGGTATTCTGGGTTACGTTTTTGGACTGGGCTTGGTTTTTAAAGATTGGCCCAGTCCTGTTAAGTCCAAATGAACCCCTATTGTTTTTTTTATTTTTTTATTTTTAATTAATTTCTAAAATCTAATTAATTTAATTAAATCCTAATTAAATACTAAGCTATCTTAATTTGTAAAATTAATTAGCTATTTACTCTTATTATTTAACTAATTAGTCAATCCTAAGTTATAAAAAGTAAAACTACTAATTTTAACATTAAAACTAACAATGTCAAAAATAACAATTTTTTTTGTGATTTTCTTTCAACGATATAATTAAATTATATAATTAGGTATTAAATTAAGTTAACAACCTAATAATGCAACATGATGAAGCTTTAAATATATTTTGTTATTTTTCACAATTTCAAAAATAAAAAATGCAACTAAAAATGCAAATAATCTCAAATAATTGCCAAAAATCCTAAAATAAATCTAAAAATAAATAGGACTAATTTGTTTATTAATTTTGTAGGAGTATTGTTTTTGTAGAGTTAAAATTACATGCTCACAGCTACCCTTCTTTGCTCGGAAACACGAAAAGGTTTTGGGCAAAGACAAGGTGAGCAGTCATGAACCAATTTTATCCGTTTTGATACTCCATGGGAAGCGTTTTGAAAAAGTTTGACTGAACCTTGCTTCGAAGGTTGCCTACATATCCTTGGCTATAAAGGAATCTGGTTAGTGTAGTTCTGAAAGTTTTGGTAGCTGGGACTACCGGAAAGCTGTGATTTCACTGATGTTGCTGTTGTTACTGCTGCTGAGCTCCTTATTACACCAAAGTAAAAAGGAATGAAGAAAACTAATTAAGCTTATCAGCTACGAGTTACAAGATTCCTATTTGTAGATTTTTCGAAGCTTGGTCTTGAGTCCTGGCCGGTTCTTTATGCAGACTCTGATATGGATCGTGATGCTTGTTAGCTGCAGGTACGAGTTACATCTTCTTCAGCTTTTCCGGATCAAGACGGGACATGCAAAACTTGTGACTTCAATCTTGTCTTGAGTAGTCCACATCTTCTCCACTTCTATACTTTGGGTTCAACTTTCTTTTCTTTCTTTTCTTTTATTCTAGATTGAGACTTCTTCTTTTGGTCATCTCGAACCCACTACTTTAAGGTATAACCTGCTCAGGAATCAAAGTAAACGAATGAAATTTTCTGCCCCAGTTTTCAGTAGGAAACTTTTGTTAGTTATTGTAATAAAATTCTATACTACTTCATAATTGAACGCGATAAAAAAGGCGGGAATGGTGTACCCAGAGTAAATGTAGACTAGGGAGCGGAGACCCTATGTCTAGACGTGAAATCAACTATGGGTTGGAAACCATATCACCAGGTTATGCTGGTATCAAACAGGGAGTGGAGACCCTATGTTGGCAAGTCATCAGTTTATACTGGCATCAACTAGGGAGTGGGATCCTATGTTGGAAAGTCATCAGGTTATGCTGGCATCAACTAGGGAGTGGGACCCTATGTCGTAAAGGCATCAGGTTATGCTGGCATCAACTAGGGAGTGGGACCCTACGTTGGAAAATTATCAGGTTATGCTGGCATCAACTAGGGAGTGGGACCCTATGTTGGAAAGTCATCAGGTTATGCTGGCATTAACTAGGAATGGGACCCTATGTTGGAAAGTCATCAGGTTCTGCTGGCATCAACTAGGGAGTGGGACCCTATGTCGGAAAGTCATCAGGTTATGCTGGCATCAACTAGGGAGTGGGACCCTACGTTGGAAAATCATCAGGTTATGCTGGCATCAACTAGGAGTGGGACCCTATATTGGAAAGTCATCAGGTTTTGCTGGCATCAACTAGGGATTGGAACCCTACATCGGAAAGTCATCAGGTTATGTTGGCATCAACTAGGGAGTGGGACCCTATGTCAGAAAGTCATCAGGTCATGCTGGCATCAACTAGGGAGTGAGACCCTATGTTGGAAAGTTATCGGGTTATGCTGGCATCAACTAGGGAGTGAGACCCTATGTTGGAATGCCATCGGGTTATGCTGGCATCAACTAGGGAGTGGGACCCTATGTTGGAAAGTCATCGGGTTATGCTGGCATCAACTAGGGAGTGGGACCCTATGTTGGAAAGTCATCGGGTTATGCTGGCATCAACTAGGGAGTGAGACTCTATGTTGGAAAGTCATCGAGTTATGTTGGCATCAACTAGGGAGTGAGACCCTATGTTGGAAAGTCATCAGGTTATGCTGGCATCAACTAGGGAGTGGAAACCTATGTTGGAAAGTCATCAGGTTATGCTAGCATCAACTAGGGAGTGGGACCCTACGTTGGAAAATCATCTGGTTATGTTGGCATCAACTAAGGAGTGGGACCCTATGTTGGAAAGTCATCAGGTTATGCTGGTATCAACTAAGGAGTGGGACCTTATGTTGGAAAGTCATCAACTAAGGAATGGAAGATCCTATGTTGGCATCGAGTTATGTCGACATTAACTAGGGAATGGAGACCCTATGTTGGCATCAACTAGGGAATGGAATCCCAATGTTGGAAAAGGTGCAGCTAGGGATTGGAGGCCTTATACTACCTTAATTTTTGAATTATTTTTAACATCATTTCTTCTTTTCTTCCTTTGTTTTCAGAGGATGAGTGAATGTGGGAAAGAATTTGGAGGAAACTTCCCTTTTGAAATTGTTGTGGCAAAGGTGTTTCTAGTTCTTGCACAATTTCTTTTGGTTGCCCTGCTTCTTGCAAGGTTGCTTTCGGGTTGTACCTTTTTTCTTTTTTCTTCAAATAAAGAACAATTTGTCAGTTCGACACGGTGGTTGGTTTTGTGGCCTTGATTATTTGGTCACTCGATCTTGGCCCGTCTTTTGGACGAAGATTTTGATTGCTTGCTGGCTCGCTGGGGATTGGTTTCATTTCTAACCCTGGCGATCTTGACTTTTTCAAAATCATACCAGGACGGTTAATCACGTGGGACTTAACCTTCTTTAACTTTATTTTGCCTTTGTGGCATTTTGACTTTAATCCCTTTCCTTTCGGGAATTCTTGATTTCGAAGCATCAGCTATCATGGCCGGTCGAGGTCGACTCGATGTACCTGCCGAGGCTGGGCGCTTTTTGCATACTAGCTTGTATCAAATGAGAACATTATAGATCAGTCTTGACATCCTTTCTTTGTCTATATTTAGAATAGAATTAGACTGAACGGGATTGAAAGAAAATAAATGACGGAATGGATAAATGAATTTAGACAAGAGGTATCCCTTTTGGGGAAAGGAAAGAAGGACTTATCTGGAGTATATGTGGACTTCAATGAACATGACATGCCTCTTAGACTGGATGCCCGATCTATGCAAACTGTCCAACTCTCAAAAATCCACCATAACTTATACCTCAAGATTGAGAAACCTTGCCCAGGATTGTTTCCATGTCAGCGACCAATTATCCTCTTTTCGATCAGTGGTTCCCTTTGCAGGTTTTCACCAGCTAACCTCTCTCATTTCTCTTCTCACCATTGCCTTGTAGTGCTCTTTGAGAGTTTTCACTAACGAGGCTCTCTCATTTTCAATTTATTTGCTTACCATCGCCTCATGGTGCCCGTGTAGGTTTTCACTGATAAGACTCTCTTATTTTATTTCTCTTGTTTGGTTGTATCAGATCTAAGTAACTGTATCCTCCAATTTTGGACATCTTTACCGATTGATCGAAAGGACTTGAACATGATTTGGGATAAAAAGAATTTGAATTGAATTACAACTTTGGAACCTTTCAGGAGAAAACGTCGCCAAACTATTATAAATTCTGCCCCAGTCTCATCTTCGGGGGGAATTTGGATTTTTATTTTGGTGAGACTGAACCCCAGAGTGAGGCTGCCTATGTATCCTTTCGGAATCAAGTCGAACGTAGTTCAAGGAAATATTTTGTTTTTGTTTTGAATTTTTGATTTGATTTATTTATTTATTATTATTATTTTTAACAAACTTTGGTTCCAAGGAGGGTGATGAAAGAAGAATAACCGGCTCAAAGGGTTTACAAAAGTTGAAAGTGTTTAGGTAGTGAGAATGAAAGTCTTTGTCATCCCAATCGAAGAGTATCAAGACCGCAAAAGGGGTTAAACATAATACTTTTTGACTGCATCTGCATTGACAGCCATTTCGGGGTTTATTCCTTCAATATCTCCTAAGTACAATGCCCTTTTTGGCAGCAGTTTTCTTATAATGTACGGACCTTTCCAATTCGGAGCAAACTTTCCTTTTGCATCTTCATAATGCGGGAGAATATGTCTTTGAACGAGTTGCCCCACTTCGAAGTTTCTAGGCCGCATTTTATTGTTGTAGGCACGGGCCATTCTTTGTTGATACAACTGCCCGTGACAAACTGCGGCCATCCACTTTTCATCAATCATAGTTAACTATTCTAACCGGGTTTTGACCCATTCATCATCCTCGATCTCGACTTCAATAATGATTCGAAGAGAGGGAATTTTGACTTCTGCAGGTATTACAACTTCAGTTCCATATACCAATAAGTAAGGCGTAGCCCCGACTGATGTGCGCACGGTTGTGCGATATCCCAATAATGCGAAAGGCAGCTTCTCATGCCATTGCCTAGAACTTTGGATCATTTTCCTGAGGATCTTCTTGATGTTTTTATTTGCCGATTCAACGGTGCCATTGGCTTTTGGTCGATAAGGGGTAAAATTACGATGCGTAATTTTAAACTGATCGCATACCTCCCTCGTCAGGTGACTATTCAGATTTGCAGCATTGTCGGTAATAATAGTCTTTGGAATACCAAAATGACAGATAATGTTGGAATGTACGAAGTCCACCACTGCTTTCTTAGTGACAGCTTTGAAAGCGACTGCTTTGACCCACTTTGTGAAATAATCAATGGCAACCAGGATGAATCTGTGCCCATTTGAGGATTTCGGCTCGATCGGCCCAATGACATCCATACCCCAAGCAACAAACGGCCAAGGTGCTGACATAGAATGTAACTCTGAAGGCGGTGCATGAATTATGTCACCGTGTATCTGACACTGATGACACTTCCAGACAAAACTGAAACAATCCTTTTCCATGGTCATCCAGTAATAACCTGCCCGTAGGATTTCCTTTGCAAGAACATATCCGTTCATGTGGGGCCCGCATACTCCTGAATGCACTTCGTTCATGATCTTTTCAGCTTCTTTGGCATCTACACACCTCAAAAGATTTAGATCTGGAGTTCTTTTGTACAGAACTTCTCCGATTAAGAAGAAACTACGGGCAAGCCTTCTAATGTTTCTCTTTTGGTCTCCACTGGCCTGCTCGGGGTATTCCTTTGTTTTCAAGAACCTTTTGATATCATGGTACCATGGTTGAACATCTGGTTCTACTTCAACTGCATTGCAATAACCATGTCTTTCTCGAATTTGAATCTCCAACAGGTCAATATGGACATTGCCCGGATATGGCAACATTGCAGCTAAGGTAGCTAGTGCATCAGCTAACTCATTGTGGAATCGAGGAATATACCTGAATTCAATGGATTTGAACCGTTTGCTGAGATCTTCCACATGTTGTCTATATGGGATAAGCTTGATATCTCGAGTTTCCCATTCGCCTTGGGCTTGCCAAATGATCAAATCGGAATCTCCCATGATTAACAATTCTTCTACATCCATGTCAATTGCCATGTTCATGCCCATGATGCAAGCTTCATATTCAGCAGTGTTATTCATACAGAAGAACCGAAGTCAGGCCGTAATCGGATAGTGCTGACCAGTGGGGGAAATCAAAATTGCCCCAATTCTAACACCCTTTGCATTTATAGCTCCATCAAAGAACATTTTCCAAGTCTTGGTGTCTTTTGGGATTACCTCAACCGAGTTTACTTTCTCGTCTAGGAAATAAGTGCTTAGGGGTAGGTATTCATCATCAACCGGGTTCTCAGCCAAATGATCGGTCAAGGCTTGGGCTTTCATAGCTGTGCGGGTGACATAGACAATGTCGAACTCTGTAAGCAGGATTTGCCATTTTTCTACCCTTCCCGTGGGCATTGGTTTTTGGAATATATATTTTAGAGGGTCCAATCTGGTTATGAGATATTTGGTATAGGCCAACAAATAATGTCTAAGCTTTTGAGCAACCCAGGTTAGGGCACAACAAGTTCTTTCCAGCAAAGTATATTTGGTTTCATAGCCAGTAAAATTCTTCCTCAGATAGTAGATGGCTTGCTCTTTCTTCCCGGTCGCATCCTGTTACCCGAGGACACAGCCAAAAGAATTCTCCAGGACCGTCAAGTATAAGAACAAAGGCCTTCCAGGCTCAAGCAAAACCAACAACGACGGATTTGACAAATATTCTTTGATTTTGTCAAAAGCTTCTTGACACTCATCCGTCCATTTAATCGCCGCGTCTTTCTTTAGCAGCTTAAATATGGGCTCACATGTGGTCATGAGCTGAGCGATGAATCTACTGATGTAATTTAACCTTCCCAGCAAACTCATGACCTCTTTCTTGGTTTTCGGAGGTGGTAGATCTTAGATAGATTTTATCTTTGTTGGATCCAACTCAATACCCCTCCGACTGACTATAAATCCCAAGAGTTTCCCGTATGGAACCCCAAATGCATACTTAGCAGGGTTTAATTTTAAGTCATACTTACGTAGACGCTCAAAGAACTTTCTCAAATCTCACACATGGACTTCTTGTGTTCTGGATTTAATGATTACGTCATCGACATACACCTCGATGTTTTGGTGCATCATGTCATGGAAGATGGCGGTCATAGCTCTCATGTAAGTTGTCCCGGTATTTTTCAAACCGAATGGCATGACCCTGTAACAGTAAGTCCCCCACGGTGTGGTGAAAGCTGTCTTTTCTGCATCTTCTTCATCCATCAGAACTTCGTGATACCCAGCATAACAATCCACAAAAGACTGTACTTTATGTTTGGCACAATTGTCGATAAGGATGTGGATGTTTGGTAACGGGAAGTTGTACTTGGGACTCGCTTTGTTCAAATACCTGTAGTCAACACATACTCGGATCTTCCCGTCCTTTTTTGGTACTGGACTACATTGGCCAACCATGTGGTGTATCAGATCACTCGGATCACACCGGCTTTTAATTGTTTGGCAACCTCTTCTTTAATCTTGTCGCTGATGTCTGTTTTGCATTTTCTTTGCTTTTGTTGGACAGGTGGACAACCGGGATAAGTTGGTAATTTGTGTACTACGAGATTGACACTTAGTCCTGGCATATCATCGTAGGACCATGCAAACACGTCTTTAAATTTAAACAAGAGTTGGATCAATGCGTCTCTAGTTTTTTCCTCGGTGTGAATGCTTATCATGGTCTCCCTGACCTCTTCTGAATCGCCCAAATTAATTGGATGTATTTCATTTAGGTTTGGCTTAGGCTTATTCTCGAATTGTTCCAATTCTCGATTTATTTCCTTAAAAGCCTCATTTTCATCATATTCGGGTTCTTGATTCATTATTTCATAGTTAGACAATATTTTAGGATCTGGGCATGAAGTCCACAGGCATGTCATGTTATTTAAGTTCGCATTATTAGAACTGAAAAGAGAAAGATAAGAAAAATAGCAAAAGCAGAAAGAATAACAAGAAAAGATTCATAGACGATGAAATATTGATTTCATTGCATTGAATTTGAAGATAGGAGGGTTTACATCGGAATTTAAAAAGACAAAAAAACTAAACACATTCGAGTTACACCCTAAAATAACTCGGAATGTAGAAAAGATGGCAAGAGTGAACTACTGGGATTCCCGCCTGACTGGGAATGGAGTAGCCTTCCAGTTTTGCAATTTAGCATTAGTCCCCATGTATTGCATCTCAGCAGTGCTCGAGCCTTTACCCGGTTGGACCATGTGGACTTCATAGAGCATTTTCCTCATTGCTTCATAGATATCCTCAGTTTCATCGGACGTGAAGGACTCTTCTTCTTCTTCTTCTTCTTCTATATATCTTGGCTTAACTAACGATTTGGCGAGGTATGGGATTGGCTGAGGCAAAACCCACCCATCTTTCTTATGTTTATCGGCCTATTTTTCGTCTGCATCGGTGTCTTGGAAACCTATGCTAAAGAATTTCTTGTTGGAAGCCAAGGTGACGAGTTCTGTGACGCCCTGTAAAGATACCCCGAGCCCTTTTCCAGGCTTGTACCAACGTTTGATCATTTGTTTAGCGACCATGATTGATGCGCTTGATAAACAAGGTTGAGGACATGGGGTTCCTTCCTCGCACTGGTCGACGAGCACAATTTCAAAGGCTTGGTAGACGATGTGCTCGCTTCCCTATCTTGCCTCGAGGTATGGGACTGATGGGTCCCTGTAGATTGGCGATTCTTCTCCTCCATGGACCACTATTTTTTGGTTCTCATGTTCGAACTTGACCATTTGATGGAGATTAGAGGGCACGACTCCCGCTGCATGGATCCATGGTTTTCCTAACTGAAAGTTATAGGAAGTGTCCATGTCCAGAACTTAGAATGTTACTTCAAAATCTACGGGGCCAATGGTTAGGATTAAGTCAATCTCCCCTATTGTGTCCCTCTTGACACCGTCAAAAGCACGTACACAAACATTGTTTGGTCTGATCCTTTCAGTCCCAATTTCCATCTTCTGCAATGTTGATAGAGAGAAAATATCGACTTTGGATCCGCCGTCCAACATGACCCTTTTCACATAATATCCCTCATACTTGACAATCAAGTGAAGGACCTTGTTGTGGGCAGCTCCTTCGGGATTCAAGTCATTTCGGCTGAAGGAGATTCGGTTGACCTCAAAAAATCGCTCTGCCATTCTTTCTAACTGTACAATCGTGGTCTCAATTGGAACATACGCCTCATTCAGTGTCTTTAGAAGCACCTTTGGTGTTCGTTTGAGCTCATAAGTAGAGACAAGAGTGAAACTTGGGAGGGGGGCCTTTCTCAGTTCATCAATTACAGCATACTCCGAGGTTTTCATCTTCCGGAAGAATTCCTCTGCTTCTTCAACAGTTACAGGCGTTTTGAGGGGGAAACGCTTCTGCTTGGTTTTGTTCAATTCTTCTGGGTTATGATACTTCCCATAATTATTTGTTTCATTCACTTCCCCCTTAACTTCCTTCCCTTTATATGTGACAATTGTCTGATTGTAGTTCCAAGGGACGGCAGTAGTGTTTTTTATGGGATTTTGTGGCATGCGGCTAATGATCAAATGATCATCCAGCCTAGGTGGAATGACTGGCCTCCGTGCCACGTAAGGCCCTTTTGTTACATACATTTTTGGCAGATTTGGTGTGGTTTTCCTCTGCTCCAATCTCTTGGGAGGGCTTAACATGAGATGTCCCTTTCTGGGGGCTCTTGGGACGTAGAAAATGGCCTCTTTGGCAGGTGATGCCCCTGTCTTTGCTTCCCCGTCCTTTTCTTCATTTTGGGGAGTGGAATTCATCTTTTTCTCACCCTTGACCTATTTTGCCACTGCTTTAGGTTCCTTCTCTGAATCAGCAATGGCAATAATCGCTTTTAATACGGGGTCAAATTCTTTATCTTCACAAATTATCCCGATGACCAGCCCATTGTTATGGGCTAGTAACGGGTTGTTGGTTACATTGGGGACTTCCTCATCCCTTAATACTACCATCTTCTGTTCGATCAGGTTCTCGACTGCTCTTAAGGGTCCAACAATCTTCAGTGTCATGCCCTTTCACCCCGGAGTGATAAGCGCACCTGGTACCTGGCCTGTAGGATGGAGATTCTGGGTTCTGTCTGTTTGGAGGTACATGCTGCAACAGGCCCATTTGGACTAATTTTGGGAAGAGGCTGGAGTACGACTCACCAATGGGTATGAAGTCATCTTTTCTGGGTGGTTCACGGGGACAGGTGTTATATTGGTAATTATTCTATGGTGGACGGGGATTATACGGGGCTTGGTGATGAGGGTTGTTTCTTGGAGGTGGAGCTCTATTCTGATTGTAATATTGTTGTGGCCGGGTGTACGGTTGAGCGTTCATTACTACATACGGATGAGGGGCGATAACATAGGCTACATCCCAGTGGGGGTAATAATGCTGCGGGGCCCTGGAAGGTGGACCAGAATAATCCCGAGGTTGCCGAGAGTTTCTTAAGCTCGAAGCCATCATGGCTCCCTCTTCATTTTTCTTCCGGCTTGCTAAACCTCTCGAGCCGCTCTGAATGGCTTGGGAAGTGGCTCTTAGAGCTGATTGACTTAAGATGCGACCTGGTTTTAAGCCGCTTTCTACCATTTCTCCAATTTTGATGGCATCTGCGAACGGTTTGCCCATTGCAGACATCATGTTTTGGAAATAATCAGCCTCTTGGGCTTGTAAGAAAACACTAACCATCTCGGCCTCATCCATCGGGGCTTTTACCCTGGCAGCTTGTTCTCGCCATTTGATAGCGTATTCCCAGAAGCTTTCCGACGCTTTCTTTTTAAGGTTGGACAAAGAATTTCTGTCCGGAGCTATATCCATATTGTATTGGAATTGCCTTACAAAGTCGCGGGCCAGGTTATCCCATATTTGCCAATGGGAGATATCTTGGTCTATATACCATTCAGAAGCAATTCCGGTGAGGCTTTCTCTGAAGTAGGCCATTAACAGCTCCTCTTTTCTACCAGCGCCCCTCAGCTGGTTACACTATCGCTTTAAGTAAGCAATAGGTTCTCCATGCCCGTCATATTTTTCAAACTTTGGCGTCTTAAAGCCTACAGGTAAATGCACGTGAGGGAACATGCACAGATCAACATATGGCACGCTCTTTTGGCCACTCAAGCCTTATATATTCTTGAGACTTTGCTCAATGCTTTTCATTTTCTGTACTATCTCCTCTTGTTCAGGATTCCTCAAGACTCCCTCCTGTTGTACGGGAGATTCAGATTGTAGGTGTTGAGGATAGGAATTTGGGTGACCCGAGCGGTGTCTAATTGGAACTGGAAGCTTAGAAAGTGAAGGTGGATGGTTCAAAGCTTTGTCGAGGCAATGTTGGTTGTGCCATACTAGAAGCTGGTGGTGCTGTGAACACGGTAGATGGTATTCCTGAAGATGGTGCCTGGGGGCAAACCTGAGAAGGCATTCCAGTGAAGTTTGTTGACATGGTGGGGAACCCAAATGGCATGAATGGGTTGGCTACTGAGATAGGTACATTGGTAGTGCCTCCCGTCCTTGGGATCAACTCAGGGAAACTAGGGATAGTACTGGGTGGCTCCCTGCCATTGGACTATGCATCCCATATTTCTAGCATGCGACATCTTAACCTCCTATTCTCCTAAGCAGTTGTTGACTCAGGCTGTGGGATAACTGATGCAGGGCTATCTTCGGGCTCAACGATAGGTAGATGAATTTCTGAGGCCATAGCGATACTTCCTTTAGATCTCGTGAAATAAGGGTGTGAAGCCATAAAACCAACCACCTAAAAATAGAACCTGTTCTTTTAAATCACACACAACAAACCGGTTAGTTTGAGACATTTAACACATAGGGAATCACATATTGGGGATGCAATGCACCTAAACAGTTAAACGTTTTTCTAAGATGCTTTGCGACGGCTGTGTGTTTCATCCCAGCTTTATTGTCTCCCTCTTTTATTTTATCAACTATTTTCTTTTAGGGTTATGATCGAATCGTACGTGGATTGCCTACGTATCATGACGCCGCATGAATCAGATCATTATGTAGTTCAAGGAATAGATATAAAGTAACAAAGTATATTTTTTCATTTCATTAATAAAGATATCTCTTTTTGGTTTTTTCATTACAGGGAATTAAAGTACTGACAACTATACAGACTCAAAACAACGACAAAACAATTTAAAACTCTAAAACGTAGTAAAGTACAGACTCGAAAACTGGATGATCAAAAGTACATGAGAGCTTCTACTGGTCTTCTTGGAGCTTGTGGGGCATTGGCTGATCTTTGCGTGGGCCTTCACGCAATGTCTTCTTGGAGACGGTCCAAATCATCCATCACCTGGTGGACAAAGGTCATCATAGAAGCGAAAAATGTGGACCTAATCATGTCTTCACACTCGTGACATTTCATCACGACATAGTCAGCTATTTCCTTAATTCTAGTTCTGATGACCTTTCTCTTGAAGCAGACGCCCAATTTGTTGTGCCCGGGCTTCCAACACTTGTGCACTTGTGTTGTTTTGGTCCTGTAGCTGTTGCACGCTTTCTTCTATCTGGCAAATTAGTGTGTAACAATGCTCTTTTTCTGTTTTAAAATCTTTGGTTTGCTGGACCATTTCATTCCTAAAGGCAAACAACGTTTCCTTTAGAATTGTTATTTCTTTGTCGTATTTCTGTCTCAAATGGTAGGCATGTTCTTATGCTCCCTTGGATAGTTTTGTTTGAGCATTTAGCAAATCCCTTTCGGTTTTTATCAAGTTAGCTGCATAGTCGTGGACCTTCATTCTTAAGTTGTTGATGATGTTTTCATCCTTCTCGCTTCTTACAGGCGTTTTGGCGGCTATCCTCATTTTCTGGAGTTGGGCTCTGAGCGCCTCATTCTCTCGGGTTAATTTTCTCTTTTCACCTTCGGCTACGTGCGCCTGTAAGTCATTATCAAAGTAATGTTCCTTAACATTTCCTCCAAAGCATAGATAGTGGCTTGATATTTCTTTTCTTTTTTACCCCAGGCCAACCGTTCTTGGATTTTGTCACCAAAAGCTTGAACATGAGGCCTCTTGGCGGGCCTTTCTGGCTCGGGCTCCGGTTCCTCATCAATGTAATTTCCTTTTTCGAACCATGCGGCATAGCCCAGATCTACTTCGTCTTTGGCAAGATCAGGTACTTGGGTGTCCTCTTTTAACTATCGACACCCATTCCAGATTTGTTGAATTAAAGCTTCGGGAATTGGGGCTTCGGGATGTAGCTCAATAACTTGGACACTCAAGTTTTCATCCTCAGGCACTACTTGATACCTTCCCAATTACCTTAGAACCCTTTGGGGTGCATATGGTTTGACACTTCTCAAGCCCATCAATAGAAAATAATTCTTTGTGGTTGACATATATATAACTTCCCTCACTAGGATCCATCCTAAAGTCCACTCAATCTGATTTTCCTTTAAAGCTCTCAAGTGGGCGATCCAAGCTTCAACCCCTTCCGAGGATTTGTAGTCTTTCACTCTTTATTCATAGCTTTTAATGAAGTTGCTCTTGCTTGGACCGTAGTTCATAAATTTTGGATGATGGCGAAGATGTTCAATTAACCACATTTGTAGAAGAATGTTGCAACCTTCGAAGAATGTCGCCCCTGACTTACACCGCGTCAATGCCCGATAGATATCCGATAATATTAGTGGAGCGAGTGTTTGATCTTCCTTGTCAGTTAGGACTTGTGCAATTCTAGCCATACGAATATCAACTGTCCCCTTTTCATTTGGGAAGACCATGACACCCAGAAATGCCACTATGAAGGCAAAACGACGGTGAACTTTCCAAGTATCTTTGCTTTGTTTGTTGTTCAAACCTTTTTCATGCGTTTCAAATCCCTCTGGATGCCCATACCGGGAGTATAGGAAATAGAATGAGCAGCAGCCCTCGTTCACACGGTTCTTTCTTATTTGCTTACTGATGTTCATGATATCAAAGAAACAGCGTATTGACATGGGACTAGGGAATATGAGCTGTTGATTTCTCAATTCCTGACCAAAACCTGTATACCCCGCTATTTCCTCCAAGGTGGGAGTGAGCTCGAAGTCTGAGAAGAGGAAGACATTACAGACAGGATCCCAATAGGTCACTAAAGCCTTGATTAGATCATTTCGTGGCTTAACTTTCATGACATCGGCGAGAGCACCCACATGTTCGACTACCCAGTCTTGACCCTCTTTGTCTAAATCATACCACCACATTTGGAGCTGTAGTGGAGCTTGCTCTACGGCGTTCAACGGTGGATTCTGGACGGCATTCATTCTGTACCTGTGAGCGGGTAGGATTAAAGGTTGACTCTAATTTTGAAATACAAGACCAGCAGACTCTTTTTACAAGAACCGGTTTTCAAAAAATCACCTAAAGGATGGCTATTTGTGCAACATCGACCAGAACGGTCATTTTTGCAATAGTGGCCCCTTCTTACTCTTGAACAAAGTTTTGAGGCCGAAGTAAGGCACTTTTCTGGGAAAAATATTTTTTTATTGACAGACATGTCCGTTCTTAGCGAAAACAGCCCTTGGACAATGTAAGGTGTTCTAAGGCTATCCCGGTAAGAACGGCGCAAGACTTAACCGAAGCTGGGTCGATTTTATTTTTTGACCAATGGACATACTTTATTTATTTGTTTGGAAAAATTGGGGTCGGTACCGATGAGGTTTGCCTATGTATCTCACATCCGTGAGAATCAAACACGCGTAGTTCGGTCAGTTTTGACATAATTGGAAAAAGCATGATATTGACTCTTTTTCATTTTTGAAATACATTTCCTTTTTCTTTCTCTCTATTTTTTTCAAAACGTTTGGTAGAGTTTCGGAATTTTTCAAATACCTAACTCTCACTTTTTTTTTTAATTTATTTTCTTTTCTAATTCTAGAAGCCAGTCAACAAGCGAGCCGAAACAAACAGATACGCAAGTAGCACGTAAGATGCATCAGGATGGTCTTTTAATTTGGGGTACACTTGTCCTAGACGGCCTTGTATTGAGTCTCCAAAGTCAAATGCAAGTGATGTAAATAAACGTTCCTACTAAGGATCAGGTATGAGGTTATGTTATTCTAGGTTTAAACCTGGGGTGTGTTCTAGACATGGCTTACCCAAGCGGACAGTTTGAGCCGAGGTGGGAGCGACGTACCCGGAGCATGAAAGTCTACCCGGCCTAGTGGCTGATCCATCCTCGTTCTATTTGGTATGACCTCTAACAAAAAAGTAGGCCACGCGTACGTGTGCACCATATTTTTAGAAGACTTAGAAGGGAGGCGTAAGAATACAGTTTAATACAGTTTAAATAATATCAAAGCGGTAAATGAGCGACAATTAGCACATTAGGCCCACCCGAGTTTCGTGGTTTTAGCATAGTCGCTTAATGATTTATACTTAGCTTATTTTAGTTAATTACTCATTTTAAGACCTATGTGTATTTTTCCCTATACCGCATTTAATTACTCGATTATTCGTATTTAATAATTCTTAAGACGAGTTACGCGTACGTATACCCATTTAGTTTGGTGTGTCAAAAATCATATCACGCGTACGTGTCCACAATCTATAACATGTGGTTTATTAAAAAGAAGTTTGGTCAAAGTCGTGCGAATGCGTACCTTGAATTTATTTAAATATCGGGATCACGTCACGCGGACATGTACGCAATCACGATAGTAGTTTAAAATACCGCCTAAAGCATTTCTATGAGTGTTTAATTAAGGCATTTTATTCACTAAGATTGTTTGACCATGATCACGTGAACATGTACCTTGATTTGTTTTTGGCATCACAACTATGTCATGCGTGCGTGTACATAATTGTAATAATTAAGTTGATTATAAATACCTTAAGTTATGCTTAAGTCTCTAAGCTAAATACTTTATGTCATATGGCTAAGTGTAAAGTTTCAATACTAGGTGATATGTTTGTTTGTATTAGATGGGGGCAGCCTATGTATTATCTGTCAAGCAGGCCCAGATTTAAAGTTTGAGTCCTGATAAGGACTGAGTCCAAATGAACTCTAACCCAAGACATATATTATTCGTTATTGGGCCTAGCTAATGAATTCAGTTCAAAAGAATTTGGGCCTGCTTGAGTCTAATTGACTCTGGCCCAATGCATATTTTAAGGCAGCTAAATGAATTCAGTCCAAATGATTTGGGCCTAGTGATCATGGAGTCCAAATGACTCTGGCCCAATTCCATGTTATTAAGCATTCAATCAATTAAACATATTTAATTCAGAAAGATCTAGGCGTGATGATGAGTCCAAATGACTCTGGCCCAATATTCATTTTTATGGACAACTAAATAAAATTAACTAAAGAAATTTGGGCCTGGTGATAATAAGTCCATGTGACTCTGGCCCAACTCATATTTATTTTAACGAATTTGAGATTAATTTTTGTAATAGCAGTTATGCAATTTTCCTTTATTTTCTGTTTATCTTTTAAAGCAGAAAACTAAAAAGGGGTTTGGGACGCGAATAAAATAAATCAAAATTCTATTTTAAATTTGGATAATTTTCCTACTGATTGCCTAAATCTTCTATTTCTTATATTAAAGTACTAAGTTTAAAAACTCATTGTGTATTTAAAAACAAAAAAAAAAAAACAATCACTGTCTTTACTTGAATTATCAATTTAATTCATTAGCCAAAATTTTAGAGTACAATCTCATAGACCCAATTGATTTGGGCCTGAAAAAGTACCCTGATTGCTATTAAGTTTGCTTGCAGAATCTAATTTTTCATGACTTAGAACTAATAGAATCAGATTTACTATATTTGATTATTTTAAATGAAATGGTAAAGCTACTAATTAAACCAGCACATTGTACAAGATAATATAATATAAAGAAGCTAAATTATTATATTATTGATGACAAATCTATCTATTATTCTAACAAATTTTCGAAAAATATGCTTTTTCTTGTTTTTACTATCACATGGTAAAGTATAGATCTTATGAACATGTAGAAAACTTTAAACAGATTTTTGCAATTTCCAAAAAAAAAAAGACTTTAACATTGAAGTTAACATAACTTAAATTGCCTAAAACAGTGTGAATAATTGACTCTTATATGAATTTACACATAATTTCTAACCATACGACTTTTACTAATATGATTTATGTAATATCTTAGCTTATGCATAAAATCACATTCAAACCAAACACAAACGGTGATAAACAATGAAAGAAACATAAACTGTGTGTTTTTGTGTATCTGTGTGTGTAGGTGTATTCAGATTTATTTTTCAGTGTGTATGAATGTGTATATCTTAAGGTGTCTATATTGTGTCCGTCTAATGAAAAAGGAGGAGTGTATTTATAGAGTGAGGGAGTGAAAGGGATAAGAGTTAGGGTACAAAGAATATGCCAGAATTTCCTAAAATTAGTGAAAAAGGCATTTTTCTTAACAGAAATGGACAACTGTCCAATTTCTAGTACCTTCCTTATCTCAGAAAATGGACAAGTGTCCAATTTTTGGATATTTTTGGATCTTATCCCTATTTTCCTACTCAGCATTGGGATAGCTGTCCCTTATTCTAGAAGTTTCTAGTGTTTTTCTGAAAAACTTTAGAATTAGAATTCCAAAATTGACCCTTAAGGGTCTTGGAATTACCTCAGAACCAGATAGGTTCTGGACCTGAGTCAGGTGACTCTGGGCCTAAGGACTTTGGGCTCTTAAGCTTTTTACAAAGCTATGGGCCTGTCTATTCAGACATGCCCAATTTATGAGCCAAGTAAAACGAGCCACTTCAGTGAGGCCCAGTTCTTAACCAAACCAAATAACAGTAAAAATAAAAACAAATAACGGCAATTAATTTAACAAAATAAATAACAAAGTAGTAATACTAAAAATAAACGCAGAACTAATAAAGATAAAACATATAATGATAATAAAAAATAAATAAATAAAAGAAAATAGAAAGCAAAAAAGAAAAAATAAACTAATCTAACACTATTTTTACTTTATCTTAATTAAGTCTGTTTATTTAATTAATTAATGTAAACAAAATAGCTGACAATAATAAAAATAAAATAGTACAGCTAAAAGTAAACACATAATATAACAATAAAAATGCGTAATAATAATAAAAATAAATGAAAAACAACATTAAGAATAACAAAAAATAACGGAAAAAATAAATCTAGCCGCTAAAAACCCTCATGCCAAGATTCCCATCTGGGATCTGAGATCCTTGATGGGAGATATTGACAGGAGGATTATTAAACGGACTAGGTTGGATTTTAGGGTTTCGAAAAAAATAGAAAATAGATCTAGGGTTTTTGGTGGGGTTTTGGGGGATTTTGTTGGTAGGATAAGGTTCAGGGAGGTGAGGAGAGTGTATGGTATGAGTTTGAGGGGTTTTGGAGGTCCACCGTCGTCGTAGGCGATTTCTGACGGCGGGGCTAGGGCGGTGTTAGGATTTCGGCCATTTTTTAGGTGTAGGTTTGTTGGGTTTTTACGGGATTTTGGGGTGAGGTAATGTTTAGGAGGAGTAAGGGGAGAGAGTAGGGTGGATTTTTGGTGGATTTGGGGCAGTTTTAGGTTTCGCCGCCGCCTTAGGCAATTTTCGGCGGCTGCGTGGGAGGAGTATATTGGGGCGGCTAAGGTTTTGGAGGTGGGAGTTAGGGCGGCTGAGAGAGAGAGAGATGTGAGAAGGGGGAAGTGTGAAATGAGGGGGGTAAGAGAGGGTTTGGACATATATATACCAAGTGTCAGGCCAGTCCGGACCGTTGGATCTAGTGAAGATCAACGGCCAGGATCGCCTGGCACTTAAACGGCATCGTTTGGTTTTTAATGGGGGCGGACCGGTTCAAGGGGGTTGGGCTTGGGTATTTTGGGTTAAGTTTTGGGACTAGGCTTGGTTTTTAAAGACTGGCCCAGTCCGGTTAAGTCCAAATGAACCCCTATTTTTTAATTATTATTTTGTTTTATAATTAATTTCTAAAATCTAATTAATTTAACTAAATCCTAATTAAATACTAAGCTATCTTAATTTGTAAAATTAATTAGCTATTTACTCTTATTATTTAACTAATTAGTCAATCCTAAGTTATAAAAAGTAAAACTACTAATTTTAACATTAAAACTAACAATGTCAAAAATAACAATATTTTTTTGTGATTTTCTTTCAACGATATAATTAAATTATATAATTAGGTATTAAATTAAGTTAACAACCTAATAATGCAACATGATGAATATTTAAATATGTTTTGTTATTTTTCACAATTTCAAAAATACAAAATGCAACTAAAAATGGAAATAATCTCAAATAATTTCCAAAAATCATAAAACAAATCTAAAAAAAAATAGGACTAATTTGTTTATTAATTTTGTAGGAGTATTTTTTTTGTAGGGTAAAAATTACATGCTCACAACCATGCACATACATGATGCATCATACACATGAATATCAATCAACATATCACACATCGATCTGTAAAACTAGCTTATGCCTCCTACGCCTTTTGCCAGACCGTCCATTGAGCACAAGCAGGTATTGTGGCAAGGTATGTGTTTCAATCCGACCATCCATAGGTGCCAATACACCTAATTTCTTAGTTGAACTGTGTGTCGCTTCAGCCGGTCCACAATCAACCATCAACTTATACTAAGTTGAATTGTGTGGGCACTAGACTATCCACAGTCAGCTATGTCACTAATCTGATCGTGTTTCCTAAACTTCTAAATCCAATTCTATAATCATAGTCATAATTACAAATCTTTTCTTTATAGTCATGGTGTCTGAGCCAGCTTGCGCGTACCTCAACAAATTTTCCAACATACTTGCTATCTCCCACAAGTAACAAGGTACCAAGTAACTCTATCTACCAATGCTTGGACAAATCATCTAGTATTTTTGCCTCTGCTTATAATCGAGCTTGAGATCTTATGATGTTAAATTTCAGTAAATTTCAATGATGCAAAATAACCAATTACTCCTTATGTGCAGGAAAAGATTCTGAGCAACAAAATGGAGGAAATGAATCCAACAAAAAAGGAAAGAGAAGCAGACAAATCAATCAAAGAAGATGGAAAAGTTAATTAAAAGAGATATTATAGGAAGGATCTAAATCAAAGGAGATTACGGGCACGAAATCATCCGCTAAAGATTCTCCCACATAATGACGTCAATCGAAGGTATCAATCAAGGGATTTTGCAACAGGAATATTCTCTCATTTAAGGAAGAAATCACTCAAGCCCGCGAGTCAAGACAAGTCAGCAGAAGAATCAATCTCGGAAAGATCAATCTACGAATCCGTCTGAATACAACTCCCTTGGGTTCGCAATCTCTCAAAAAGATATTCAAGTGCGATGACCCGATATGTCATTTTTAATTTTAACCTTTATTTACGTATTCCGATACCTCGAATAACTCCATCTAATTTTTCTCGATTTACGTGCGCAATTCGTATCTTTTTCCGAAAAATTTTATGTGAAAAACCAAAGAAAATATAAAATTTTACCTTTAAAACTCATTTGACTTGACTTCGGTAAATGTTTTGAGCAAATAGATCTGGATCAGTGTTTTAAAACGTATCGTGATTTGGGACTTGGGCGTATGCCCGGAATCAAATTTGGAAATCCCTAACTTGAATTATCGCCATTTGACGGAAACTAAAAATTTAAAGGTTTAAAGAATTTTAAAATTTGTCCATAATTGGATTTTTGTTGATATCGGGTCCCGATTTGGATTCTAAAAGTTTGTTCAGCTTCGTAACAATATTTATGACTTATGTACAAAATTTGAAATTATTCCGACGTGCGTAGGCACATTTTCCTTTAGTTTTTGAAAAATATAAAATAAAATAAAAGGTTTGATTTTATAAAGCTTGAATTTCTAAAGTTTGACCGGAGTTTGACTTTTGAGAAAACGACTCCGGAATGGAATTTTGATGATGTCAATTTCTTCGTATGGTAATTTTAGACTTAGGAGTGTATCTGGATATTTATTTGGAAGTCTGTAATTGATTTTGGCTTGAAATGACGAAAGTTGAAAAATACAAAATTTTTAGAAAGTTTAACCGAGAGTTGACTTTATTGATATTAGGGTCGAAATTCGATTCCGTAATTTCGAAAAACTCCATTATGGCATTTTTGACTTGTGTGCAAATTTTAAAGTTATTCCGGATTGATTTGATATGTTTCAGCACAAGTTATAGAATTTGGAAATGTCATAAACTCATAAGTTTGATTCGAGGTGCAATTCGTAGTCTCGGTGTTATTTGATGTGATTTGAGTCCTCGACTAAGTTTGTATCGTGTTTTAAGATTGGTTGGTATATTTGGTTGGGGTCCCGGGGGCCTCGGGTATGTTTCGGGTGTTATCGAATCATTTTGGGCTACGTTGGATGCTAGTTTTCTGATGTCTGATGTTGTTCTTCGTGTCGTGAGGTGCCCCTCGCATTCGCGAAGAAGGATTTGGCTTCTGGGATTTTGTTCTTCGTGTTCGCGAAGAAGGAATTCCTGATGTATGTCACCCGATTTCGGAAGCTTATATCTTGCAATCTCTATGGGATTTGGAGATGATTCAAAAATAAAAATTATATCCCATTGTGTCTAGTTTTCGAAAATATAAACCGTTTGGCATTTGAAGTTGTGTACAAAAGGTTATGGTGGATACAATGCAGGCTGTCTGGGAAGAGTTTAGAAATCGCGAAGAAGAAATTTCTGCTGCACAAGGCTGACTTTGGAAGCTTATATATCGAAATCTAGAAGGAATTGGGAGATGAGCAAAACATAAAAGTTGTATCCCTTGATGTCTAGTTTTGAAAAAGTTAAACCATTTGTCATTTTGAGTTTTGTAAAAAACGTTATGACCATTGAACTAGAGGCTGTCTGAGAAACATTTGGAAATGGCTGTGGAAGGATTTGTTCATCGCGAACACGTGGGGAGGGTCGCGAACGCGAAGAACAAACCCCTGGGCAGCAGAATAAAGTCAAAAGATGAGAATGCGTCTCATTCTTCCATTTTTGGACGAAGAAAGCTCGGGTGAGGCGATTTTTCGAGGCGTTTTCAAGGAAAATATTAGGGCTAAGAATTCCTAACTCGATTTTGGTTAAAATACATGAAACTATTGTTGTTCTTATCATGAAATTAGTGAATTGGGTTGAAAATGGTAGAAATTTTTTATACCTTAAATTGAGAATTTGGAGGTCGATTTGTTATCGAAATTTGATAAAATTGGTATGGTTGAACTTGAATCGAAATGGGTGTTCGAATTTCGTAAAACATTTGTCGACTTCCGAGAGGCGGGTCCCGCATTGATTTTTTAGAATAAAATTTTAAGTTGATATTTTATTATCCGAAATTATTTTCGATGAATTTTAATGAAGTTATACAATCAATTTGGATAGATTTGAACTGTCCGGAGGTCAATTCAAGCAAGAAGGCTATTTTCGAATATCGGCTTAACTTCAAAAAGTTAAGTATCTTGCCTAACCTTGAGTAGGGGAAATTTTCCTTAGGAATTGAGTCGTATGTGGAAATTATGTGATTGAAAACCCTGTACGCGAGGTGACGAGTACGTACTTGTTTTATATGTGTAAATTATATCGGTTTTAATTCGTAGACACCCTTATGTATTAAAGTGAAAAACTTTTAGAACATAGTAAATCCTTTATTTGTCATGCCTCATTTCTTGTTTGTCGAGTTTGTATTTTATATGATAATTTGGGGTGATTGCCACTTGGATTTTATGTGAATTTCGTGTGTTTGTTGATTTGATATTTCTTGGAATTAATTTTATTTATGGATTTTCCATCTGCAAATAATTAATTAAATAAGCTTAAAAAGAGGCGTTAATATATTTATCAAAAATTTTGATTAAAGAAGGTGTTGTCCTAGGCTGAGTTACTTTTCCATCTATGTTGTTGTTTTTGAGGTTTTATATGTGTTGTGTGGAGCCTTGGGCTATTTACTTTGAAATTAATTGATTTTTGTTGTATCTTTGGAGTTGGTTATGGCAGGTGGGCAAATTGTGATATGAATTGTTGTATTGTGTTGTCGTTTAAACACTCTTCTTGATGTTAATTATGTTTCCTACCTTGCTTGTTAATGATATACATGTGCTTGGTAAGGAAGAGTGTAAAGCACGAAGGGTGATATCGTGCCATTTGAGAGTGTAAAGCACGAAGGTTGATGTCGTGCCATTTGAGAGTGTAAATCACGAAGGGTGATGCCGTGCCATTTCAGTTATATTATCATGTGAGGAAAAGTATAAAGCACGAAGGGTGATGCCGTGCCATTTCAGTTATATTATCATGTGAGGAAAAGTATAAAGCACGAAGGGTGATTCCGTGCCATTCTTAATATGCATGAAGGATAATGCCGTGCCATTTCATTTATATTATCATATGAGGATGAGAGTAAAAGCACGAAGGGTGATGCCGTGCCATTATTTTTATATTATCATATGTTCATGGCATGAATGGTGTTTTCGTGCAGGCGAGGACAAGAGACATACATTATATTGTGATGTCTTTTCGTTGTGTATACATTCATGCCTTTATATTGAGCTGTTATTGTGCACCTATGTTGTCTATGTGTCTTGTAGTCGTTGTTGCTTCCTGTGTGCCTCCCACTTTATTTCTTTTATTGTTATTGACATTTCTTCCACCTAGTTGGTACTGTTATATGCATGCACTGTGAGAAAGAGATAAATGCACGAAGGGTGTTGCCGTACCAATTGATTTGATATACATATATATATCGGGTGAGACTGAGATAAGTGCACGAAGGTATTACCCTGCCATTCGATGTGAAATGTTGAATATATTTCTCACACCAGGAAAGTTAAATGAGGTGTCACATGCTGAATGTTACTTGAAAGAATTATATGTGAAAGGTATTTACTTGAAAGAATTATATTCGAAAGATTACTTGAAAGAATTATATTTAAAAGATATTTATTTGAAAGAATTATATTCGTAAGATATTTATTTGAAGGAAGTATATCCGGGATATATTTAATTCTACGAATTACATTCTAAAGATTTTTATTTGAGAAACTCATAGATAAAAGATGTATATTTTGAAGGACTTGATTAATTGGTTGTACTTGTGTTTATTATTCGTTTGAGCAATATTTATGGTTTTCCTGTTGCCTTACTGTTTATGTCACAAGTTGATTATTGTTGCCATCACTGTTATTTGTTTTTTATTTTTTCTTGTATGATATATTGCACAGGTTATTTGACTAGTGAGTGTCTTGACTGTACCTCGTCACTACTCCACCGAGGTTAGCCTTGATACTTACTGGGTACCGACTGTGGTGTACTCATACTACACTCCAACACATTTTTGTGCAGAGCCAGGTATTGGAGATATCGGATTCGGACAGAGATTAGAATGTGATCATAAGGATTCAAGGTAGGACTTCTTGATTGTCCCAGTCCCTTGGAGTCTTTCCATTATATTGTACTATCAACTCTTATTCGAATAGTATTGTATATTCGATCCTTGAGATCATTGCATGTATTCAGTTAGAGCTCGTGACTCTGTATTACCAGTCTTGGGAGGTTGTTAAATTATATGTAAAAAATAATGGCTCGAAATAAAATTATAATCGGCTTATCTAGTCTTAGAGACTAAGTGCCATCACATGCCTGTGGTGGGATTTTGGGTCGTGACAACAAGACTTGAAGACCTCGAGAAGTATAAGTACCTACTGCACTAGCTTTGGAATGACATACTTTGATCAAAGCAACTTCAATCTCTTTGTTCTATTTCAAACAAAACATTATAGTCTGCTTTAGATTCCTTGTGTAACAAAGAAGAGAAGAGAGAGAAAAGAACACTGGTGAGGCATTGTATCAATTATAGAGAGAAGAACGAGTGACATAAGTTGTTGCTGTATAACAACATCAACTCATCTGTACTAAGCCACTTCATACTTGAAAGAGATCACCCTTGCAACCCAAGGGGACTGGATGTAGGATTCACTCTAAATCTGAATGTAACGATCCGATCAGTCGTTTTGAGAGTAGTATCCCCAAACCCCTATTTACTGCTCCCTCTATTTCATTTTGTTGGTACGTGACTTGCCGGGAGGATTTGTTTTTGGTTTCGGAGTGAAATAGGACACATAGTCCCTAAATGGAAGTTTAAGTTCTAAGTATTGACCGTAGTTTGAAGTATATGAAGACGATGTCGGAATGGAGTTTTGACGATTCCAATAGCTTAGGGTGATTTTGGGTCATGACAACAAGACTTGAAGATCTCGAGAAATATAAGTACCTACTGCACTAGCTTTGGAATGACATACTTTGATCAAAGCAACTTCAATCTCTTTGTTCTACTTTAAATAAACCAATGTAGTCTGCTTTAGATTCCTTGTGTAACAAAGAAGAGAAGAGAGAGAAAAGAATATTGGTGAGGCATTGTATCAATTATAGAGAGAAGAACGAGTGGCATAAGTTGTTGGTGTATAACAACACCAACTCATGTGTACTAAGCCACTTCATACTTGAAAGAGATCACCCTTGCAACCCAAGGGGACTGGACGTAGGATTCACTCTGAATATGAATGTAACGATCTGGCCAGTCATTTTGAGAGTAGTAACCCCGAACCCCTATTTACTTCTCCCTCTATTTCATTTTGTGGTTACGTGACTTGCCGGAAGGATTTGGTTTTGGTTTTGGAGCGAAATGAGACACATAGTCCCTAAATGGAAGTTTAAGTTCTAAGTATTGACCGTAGTTTGAAGTATATGAAGACGACCTCGAAATGGAGTTTTGACGATTCCAATAGCTCTATAGGGTGAGTTTGGTCTTAGGAGCGTGTTCGGATATTGAATTGGAGGTCCGTAGGTCATTTTAGCGTCAATTGGCGAAAGTTGGAAATTTGATGAATTTTGGAAAGTTTGACCGGGAGTGAACTTTTTGATATTGGGGCCGGATTCCGATTTTGGAAGTTGGAGTAGGTCCGTAATGTCGATTATGAATTGTGTGCAAAATTTGGGGTCAATCGGACTTGATTGGATAGGTTTGAGCCTTAGATATAGAAGTTTGAAGTTTTAAGGTTTATTAGGCTTAATTCGATGTGCAATTCGTGTTTTTAGCATTGTGTGATGTGATTTAAAGGCTCGACTAAGTCTGTATGATATTTTAGGACTGGTTGGTATGTTTGGTTGAGGTCTCGGGGGCCTCGTGTGGTTACTGGATTGTTAACGGATCAAAAATTGGACTTGGAGCATAGTATGTGTCTGATGTAATCACACCTGCACATTTTGGGCCGCAGGTGCAACAGCGCAGAAGCGGCCTTCGAGCCGCAGAAAGTGGAATTGGGGATGTCTATTTGAGGCCGCAAATGCGGTCAAGTGATCCGCAGAAGCGGAAGTCCTGGGAAGACTCTATTAATTCAAGGGTTCAGGATTTTTATCATTTTGGACATTTGGAGCTCGGGTCTTGGCGATTTTTGAGAGCATTTTCGAGGGGTTTCTTGAGGTAAGTCCCTTGTGTTTATTTTTGATCAATAATCTTGTTTCTCCATTGTTATTCCCACCTAGTTAGTGTGTATTTAAGGTGGAATTTGGGAGTTTGAGGCTAGGGATTTGGAGAGTTTGATTTGAGGATTTGAGGGTCGAGTTGATGTCGGATATTGGTAATTATGGTATGGTTAGACTCTTGGTCAAATGGGTGTTCGTAATTTGTCACTTTTATCCGATTCCGTGGCATGGGCCCGGGTCGACCTTTTGGGGCGATTTTTTGATTCTTTTCTAAAGTTGTAAATTTATGATTTAAATTAGTTCCTTGTAGTTTTATTCATGAGATGTAATTACTTTTGGCTAGATTTGGGCCATTCGGAGTCAGAAAATTGAGGGAAAGGCATATTTATCGATTGATTGAGCGAGATTTAAAGTAAGTGACTTGTCTAAGCTTTTTTAGAATT
This sequence comes from Nicotiana otophora, assembly GCA_000715115.1. Taxonomy (NCBI): domain Eukaryota; kingdom Viridiplantae; phylum Streptophyta; class Magnoliopsida; order Solanales; family Solanaceae; genus Nicotiana; species Nicotiana otophora. Next base: position 29,773 of record AWOL01S0019957.1, read on the forward strand.
TGGTACTGTTGTAATAATTTATGATATGTGAGCACCGTGTACGCGAGGTGACGAGTGCGTACACGAGCTGATTATGGAAAATTCTGTTCTTGATTATTTGTCATCTTTTGAATTCCTTAACTGAGTTGTCTCCTTTTAAAATTCATTTACTGAGTTTCCTTAGCATATGTAATGATCATGTTTAGCCTAGTATCGCATGCCTACGTGCCTTAACTCGTACTTGCAATTTGTGCAACATGCTTAGTTGAATTACCTGCTTTCCTTGATTTGAATTAAATCTTTAACTGTAAGATCCTTGCTGTAAATTGGTGTTTCCTTCAATTACCTGCTGCATATTTACTTTGGGACTACGAGGTGGTTCCTCGGAAGATCCCCTGTACTGCATATTTACTTTGGAACTACGAGGTGTTTACTTGGGAGATCCCCCTGTACTGCATATTTACTTTGGGACTACGAGGCGTTTACTCGGGAGATCCCCCTGTACTACATATTTACTTTGGGACTACGAGTCGTTTACTCAGTAGATCCCCCATGTCTTGCATATTTACTTTGGGACTACGAGGCGGTACCTCGGGAGATCCCCCATGCCGTGTATATTTACATTTGGGACTACGATGCGGTACCTCGGGAGTGCCCCTGTTGTTTACCTCTATTTACGGTGCTAATATTTTTCTGAAACTTCTTATTGTTAAAATTCTCAGTCATTTCAAAGTATTATTATATCTTCTGCCTTACTTTTCTTTTTAACCAGTAGGGCCGCCCTGACCTGACCTCGTCACTACTCTACCGAGGTAAGGCTTGGCACTTACTGAGTACCGTTGTGGTGTACTCATACTACACTTCTGCATATTTTTTTGTGTAGATCTAGGTTCTTCCCACCAGACGAGATACCAGTGAGTTGGATCGCACGTGGAGACTTCAAGGTATATCTGCCAGCGTCCGCAGACCTCGGAATCCGCCTTTATCCTTACTATGTTGTTTTCCTTATTTTTCGTTAGACTCTGATGTAAAAAGACACTTAGTATTTGTTCCTAGAAGCTTGTGACTTGTTTCTACCGGGTTTTGGGAGTTGTAATTATTAAATGTCAGTTTTATGATTATTTCATATGATGAGAATTGGACTTCAATTTTATTTTATGTATTTCCGCAAATTTGTTAGGCTTACCTAGTCTTAGAGACTAGGTGCCATCACGACATCCTACGGAGGGTGAAATGGGGTCGTGACACTGAACCAGTATAAAAACATACTGTGTTATTTACTTTCTGCAATTTATCTTTTACATTCTATTCCTGAAAAGTCCAATCGACTAGAACTCAAATTAGTCGACTACCTCGAAAAAGAATAGAAAAATTACAATTCACCCCCCATCTTGCACTTTCAATTGGTATCAGAGCTGGTCTCACACTTTTGCTTAACCGCTTGTGAGAAAAGATCATGGCCAATCAAATAACTGTTGGAGCACTTTTTCAAGAGGGAACGTCACAAGTCAGGCCACCATACTTCAATGGACAGTATTTTTCTCACTGGAAAGTGCGAATGGAAATCTATACAAAATCTTATGTTGTGAAAGTATGGCGTGTTATCAAAAAGGAAAACTATACACTACCAGCAGCAACTCAACCACCCGCTGATCCTGAAGATATAGATGAATACACATGCGAACAAATGGTGGTCGTTCAGGTTAATGCTAAAGCACGAAACCTGTTGCATAATGCTGTAAGTGGAGAAGAGTATGAGAAGATTTCAAGCTATGATACGGCTAAAGAAATATGGGAAAAATTGAAGGTCACCTATGAAGGAACCAGCAAAGTGAAAGAAACTCAAATAAACATATTGGTTCATAACTATGAACTCTTCCAGATGAAAGAAGGACAGTCCATTAAGGAAATGTTCGCAAGATTCATCAAAATCATTAGCGATCTTAAAGCTTTTGGTAAACCCTATTCAAGTGGTGATCAAGTTCGAAAAATTCTAAGGAGTTTACCTACCACTTGGCAGACGAAAGTAGTTACACTCGAATCTCAAAATCTAAACAAACTTTCATATGATGAACTCAGAGGAGATCTTATAGCATTCGAGAAAACCCATCTCAAGAAGACAAGTCAGGAAGAAAAGAAGAAAATGGTTGCCTTCAAATCTACAACTGAAGGACCTGAAAATAATATTGATGACTATCCAGAAGCCCTTGAAGAAGAAATTGCTATGGTATCAATAAACATGGATGGGTTAATAAGAAGGTATAGAAATATAAGAAGGGGAAGGATGCTATCTAGGCGAACCAGGCAATACAATGATCAAGACAATAATGATGGGAAGTGTTATGAGTGTGGAAGGTATGGGCATGTTAAAGCTGAATGCCCAGATTTTAAAAGAAAAGTCTCCAGAGGGTTCAGCAAAAACAAACCCTTCGGAAGTTGGAGTGATGAAGATAGTTCAAAACATGAAGAATTAGCAAATCTATGCTTCATGACCGTCTTGGAAAATGACATGAACTAATACTCTAGCTGCTGGACTGATGAAGATACATCATATGATGAATGCAAGGAAAATACTGAAAACTATTTCATGGCACGAGGTGAAATAAGCAAGGTAGGATCTTATAACTGTGATAGATGTAATGAATTGCAAGACATTCTTGACCTTACTCTAAAAGAGTCTCAAAAAATGTTGAATGAATTAAGGAGACTCAATAGGGAAAAGAAAGATTGAGAACTTAATCTTGAAGTCTGTGAAATCGAAAGAGATGTACTTCAAGATGAAGTTCAGGAATTTCAGATGCAACTAAATGGCATGCGCAAATCCACCAGTCATAGTTCAGTCAAGTCTAACCAGGCGACTTACAAGTCAACTGGAAAAGGACTGGCTAGAGCTGAGTCCATAGGTACTAACACAAGTGGCAGATCAAAAACTGGATCAACTCCTATGTGTCATTACTGTACAAAATCGGACACAACTATTCCTTTTGTCAATTTCATAAATCTAGTGTTTCAGGATGGATTTGGAAACCCAAAAACAATCCTGATTCTAGTAGAACTAACCAACAAAATCCCAAGCAAGCTTGGGTACCTAAAAGAAGGTGACAATTCTATTTTGCAGGAATACCACAGAAAGAGCTACAAAGGAAAATAGTATTTCGACAGTGTGTGTTCCAGTCACATGACGAGTGACAAAAATATGTTCAAAGAAGTCACAAAAATAAATGGTGGAAATGTCAAATTTGGTGATGATTCAAAAGGAAAGATAGTTGGTACCGGTACAGTTCCATTCGGAAATAATTTTGATATTACAGAGGTATATCTTGTAGATGGACTCAACTACAATCTTTTGAGCATAAGTCAGCTATGTGATTTGAGATATGAAGTAAAATTCAAGAAACCAGGATGTGCCATTGAGGATGAAACAGGTAAAATTATTCTTCCAAGAAAAAGGTATGGAAATATTTATATTCTTGATGGCATTAAAAATCTAGACAGTCAGATTTGTCTAGCATCCATTTCTGACGATCCATGGCTTTGGCATAAAAAACTTGGTCATGCAAGCATGCATCTTATTGAAAACCTGTCCAAGCATGATTTAGTTATTGGTCTTCCTAAACTCAACTTTTCTAGAAATCGTGTATGTGATGCATGTCAGATTGGTAAACAAATTAGAAATTCTTTCAAAACCAAGGATATTGTGTCCACTACCAAGCCATTACAATTACTTCATATGGATCTATTTCGACCCACTAGAACTGCCAGCATTGAAGGTAAATATTATGCTTTTGTTATTGCTGATGACTACTCACGTTTTACATGGGTAATTTTCTGAAGCTCTGAAGTTTTTTGAGATTTTCTGCAGAAGAATTGAAAGAGAAAAATGGGATCTAATCACAACCATCCAAAATGATCATGGAGGAGAGTTTGAAAGTAGATCCTTTGAAGAATTCTGTAATGATAAAGGGTATAGACATAATCTCTCATCCCCAAGATCACCTCAATAAAATAGAGTAGTTGAACGCAAGAATAAAACTCTACAGGATATGGCAAGAACAATGATATTAGAATATTCACTGTCAAATCACTTCTGGACAGAAGCAGTTAGTACAACATGTCATATTCTCAATAGGTGCCTCATAAGACCTATTTTGAAGAAGGCTTCATATGAATTATGGAAAGGTAAGAAGCCAAATATTGGCTACTCTCACCCGTTCAGAAGTAAGTATTTCATTCACAACAATGGTAAGGTTAACCTTGGAAAATTTGACCCAAGGAGTGATGAATGTATTTTTCTTGGTTACTCTATTAACAGTAGATCATTTAGAGTTTACAACAAACGTACATTATCTGTATAAGAATCAGTGCATGTTATATTCGATGAAAATAACTCTGTGGCGGAGAAATGAATCATTGCAGGTGATGAAGACACCAGCCAAGAAGTATCACAGACAAATAAACCACAGAAGTCGACTGATATCCCAGCTATAGTCACGGAGTCGACTAATAAACCTGTGATCAATCCTGCTGAACCACAAAAAGAGTCGACTACTTCTATAGTTGGAACCCGACCGAATGAATGGAGAAGTGAACCTGAATATCCTCAAACATTCATCATAGGGGATCTAAGCGAAGGGATGAAAACTAGAGGATCCCAAAAAAGAAAGCAAATATTGCACTCATCTCTCAAGTAGAACCAAAGAAAGTTGATGAAGCCCTAAAGGACTCCAGCTGGATACAAGCCATGTAGGACGAACTTGATCAATTCGACGAAACAAGCTAAATGAAGAAGGAAAGGTAGTAAGAAACAAAGCCAGACTAGTAGCTCAAGGCTACTCATAGCAGGAACGAGTCGACTATGATGAAACTTTTGTACCGGTAGCACTGTTAGAATCAATTCGTATATTGTTTGCCTATGCATCTTTCAAAGGTTTTAAACTATTTCAAATGGATGTCAAAAGTGATTTTCTAAATGGTTTTATTGATGAGGAGGTATAAGTAAAACAACCTCCTGGTTCTGAAAACTTACAATTTCCTTATCATGTGTACAAGCTAGCTAAAGCTCTTTATGGACTCAAACAAGCTCTTCGAGCTTGGTATGAAAGATTGAGTTCCTTTTTAACTAATTATGGGTTCACTAGAGGTAAGGTGGATACTATTTTATTTATCAAGAGATCTACCGAAGGTAATCTTATTATTCAAATCTATGTAGATGATATCATATTTGGTAGTACTAATCTTCTTTTGTGCAAGGATTTTTCAAATCTCATGAAAAGTAAGTTTGAAATGAGTATGATGGGAGAGCTGACATTTTTCCTTGGACTACAAATCCATCAATCAGAAAGTGGAATATTTATCTGCCAAACCCAAGTATACAAAGGAATTGATTGAAAAATTTGGAATGAGCAATGCCAAAACAATTGGAACTCCTATGAGTCCGTCTACAAGTTTAGACAGGGATGAATAGGGAAAATCAGTAGACGAAACCAAGTATCATGGAATGATTGAGTATCTACTATATCTTACGGCTAGTCGGCCAGATATCATGTTCAGTATTTGTAAATGTGCTAGGTTTCAGTCAGCTAATAAAGAGTCTCACTTAACAACAGTAAATCGAATTATTCGCTGGAACTACCTCCTACAGACTTTGGTATCCTCAATCTAACAATTTTAAACTTGAGGGTTTTTCAGATGTTGATCTTGCAGGTGACAAGGAGGACAGAATAAGTACAAGTGGGACTTGTCAATTACTGGAAAAAGCACTAATCTCCTGGAACAATAAGAAACAGGGATCAGTGGCTCTTTCCAAAACTAAAGTAGAGTACATTGTAATTGGACAATACTTTGCTCAATTTCTATGGATGTATCATCAATTGGGTGACTATGAATTATTTGTTTAAGCCTGTTCAAATATTTTGTGATAATTCTAGTGCTATTTGTCTATCAAAGAATCATGTGCATCATTCTAGAGCTAAGCATATAGATATTAAGCATCATTTTATTAGAGATCATGTTCTTAAAGGCAACATAAAATTATTATTTGTAAATTCCACTGATCAATTAGCAGACATTTTTACAAAACCCTTACTAGAAGACAGATTTTGTGCATTACAAGACTCTCTTGGCATTATTTCCACAAACTCATAACTTTAGGGCCTTTGTGGTATTTTAATTATTACTGTATCTTAATTTAATTATTTCCTTAAGTGTTTAAGATGCATTAACTGTATGTCTGTTACTTTTCCTTTTTCACACCTTTCACACTCTTTCAGAGACCAGTCAATCATTGCGTCAAATCTCTGATGCTTTTTCGTTTGTACTCAACAGCCGTTTATCACCTGTTTTAAGTTCAAAGCTTCTTTTGTCTCTATCACATTATCTGTATCTCCAATCCTTTGGTCCAAACCCTACATGGCAAAGCACTCCAAAAATCCCTCTGCTTCCACCCGCAAAAGCATTCGCTCTAGGGCAAAACCCTCTTCTCAACCTCCTGAACCAGTCAATCTTGGATCAGACCACTCCGAGGACTTTGACTCTTCTTAATATCTCTCAGATGATGCTCGTAGTCTCAACAACAAGGCCCTAGGAAAACGACCCATGGCAGACCTTCCTGAAACCTTCACTCCCCAAAAGCCCAAAACTAATCTCTCTAATTCTATTGAGTCTGACCTAAATTTCCGGAATACTCCAAACAGGCATGCCTTCATTACTTTAAAAGATAAGCATGTCGCTCATGGAAGAGTTGTCGACTTAAATGTCATGGACAACCTCAACTGCAAAGTGAAGGAACTCTTCGACTTCCAGGGTTGGAAAATTTTTCTCTCCTTGCCTCCTTCAAAGGTATATGAACCCCTTGTTAGAATGTTCTATGCTAATCTTTGCTCTAGCAAACTTGATAAGTTAGAAACCTTAGTTCTTGGCAAACATATTGTTCTGTACTGTGCTCTGTTTGATACTATTTTTCAATATAGGTGTTCTGGTTTTTCTATGCTCTTTAAGAATACCTGGCCTGAGGATTTTGAAATCTCTCTTGATCAATCTAAAAGGTGTATAACTGAATCATCCTCTGACTCTCTCCCTAGTCAACTAGGACCTAGTGATATTTGTTTCGAAACTCGTGTCTTAGCATATATTGTATGTCACGATCCAAAATTCCCACCTTCGGGACCGTGATGGCGCCTAACATTTCACTTGCTAGGCAAGCAAGTGTTAGAGGATTCTTTAAACTAATTTTAGTCAATTTCAATAACAGAATCAATTAAACTAAATAAAAGCTAAAACTGAAATGCGGAATAACATAAAGCCCATAATATCTGATATAATTCGGATCTGGAGTCACAACTCACGAGCTTCTAAGATTTTCTACAAACAGAGTCTGAAAGAAATACAACTATTCTGAATGAAAAGAAATAGTAAAATAGGGGAGATAGAAGGGGACTACAAGTTCTGCGGACGCCAGCAGATCTACCTTAAGTCTCCAAAAAAACAAGTCCAAGCCGCTAAGCCTCACGATCAACTAGGACCGGTACCAAAATCTGTACAAGAAGTGCAGAGTGTAGTATGAGTACAACTGACCCCATGCACTCGTAAGTGTCGAGCATAACCTCGACGAAGTAGTGATGAGGCTATGACAAGATACCCACATAATAAACTTGTGCAGATAACAGTATATGTACAAGAAAATAACAATAATAGTTAAACATGTACTATTGGGAGGGGGATATGCTAAAGGGGCACAAGATATAAGAGATACAACGAAAATGATGACCAGAACAGTCAACATGCTTTTAACCAGTGAAAACAACTAAACACAATGAAGAAAATTTGCACGGCATCACCCTTCGTGATTTCACTCTCAACCTCACAATATAAATCAATAGATACGGCACGGCATCACCCTTCGTGCATTAAATCTTATAACATGGCACAACATCACCCTTCGTGCATTAAAACTCACAATATGTCACAACATCACCCTTCGTGCATTAACACTCACAATATGGCATGGCATCACCCTTCGTGCATTAACACTTACAATATGGCACGGTATCACACTTCGTGCATTAACACTCACAATATTGTTACACCCTATGCGTCCCAAGGTGACGTATAATGAATATGAGACTTGTTAATCATGATTTAAATATGTTTAAAGTCATAATATGACTATATATGATGTTTGGATAAAACATATAAAGTTTGGGAAAAATCGAATTAAAGTTGCGAAAAAATCAACTAAGGATTTGCCCTGTAACAAAGCTTTTTGAGAAATACATTTCGTGTGCTATATGAGGTTGTTTTGGGACATATTATATACCAGATTGAAGGTCTTGGAATTTAGTTTCCAATGCTCTTAACCGTTTATTCATACAACATCTGGATAAAAAGATATAAGGCTTGGAAAATGGGCGAACGAGAGGGTGCAAAGCTAACACCTCTTTGACTTTTCAAAAGTTGATATATATGTTTTAATTCGTCTCTCTCTCTCTTCATTTTTACATAGAATCTGACCAGAGGACACCATAAAAATGGTCCTTGAGCTCTCTAATAGTGCTTCAAAATAATACTAACATCCCAGGTACGAAATCGAGAAGCGATAACATCAGAACGATCCCTACGACGTAAGTATCACTATATCGCCTCTCTTTTTCTTTGTAGTTTGAGTTTTGGAATGTAATTAATAGTTAATAAAATTCCTAATTTCTGTATTTAAGCTTTAAAATATCAAGAAAAGTTGATAAATTCATTTTCTAATAGTTAGATATCACGGGACGGTGATCGGAAGCCGTGTGTTCGAGTTATTTGACTTGTAGTGGACTGTTTTGTAGGTTGTTTCGTGTTGCTTTTAGGCTGTCTATTGTGCTGCTGATTCATGGTGTTTGGAAGGATAAAAAGGTCATGGGTAAACGCCACATGTGGTAGGGTAGTAGGTTGGTCACTCGTCGTTGTAGTTACAGGCTAATGAATAACTTGTTGATTGGGTGTATTATGGCATATTTGGGGGTTTTGTTGTATTAAAGGTCCCGAATTGTAATTAGGTTGGAATTCTTTACCCCATGTTTCATATATGTCTTTTATGTACTGATTTGCATGCCTTACATACTCAGTACATTATTCGTACTGACCTCCCTTTTGCCTGGGGACGTTGCGTTTCATGCCAAGGTCGACATGCTGACGGTCCCCCTTCTTAGGATCCTTGATCAGCGAGAGTTGGTGTGCTCCATTTGATCCGGAGCTGCTTTGAGTTTTGGTACGATGTGTTTGCATACATATATGGGTACGACGGGACCCAGTCCCGTCCTTTATATAGTTGTACACTCTAATAGAGGTCTGTAGACAGTCATGTACAGTTAGATAGTATGTGGTCTTGTCGGCTTGCTCTACCGTATTCCGTACATATATACATATATATGTATATATGTCTTTTGGGCATGTTTTTCCACGTAGGTTGTTCATATGAATTAATAGTTTATTTCCAGACGTTATGCATGACCTACACTTATTTCATGTTTTATCTTAGACGAATGCTTAGAGGTGTTCGATAGGTAGAACTCGGGCACTCGTCACGGCCTATCGGTTTGGGTCATGACAAAAGTGGTATCAGAGCAGTTCTGTCCTAGGGTTGTCTACAGACCGTGTCTAGTAGAGTCTTGTTTATGGGTGTGTTGTGCACCACACCTATAGACATGAGGCTACAAGATATTTAGGATGGTTACTTTTCTTTCTTATCTTAGATCATGCGATATAAGAATTCATTTTTCTAACGATATGTTATGTTTTCAGCGATGCCTAAGAAGGCTACAGCCGCCCAGCAGGGCAAGTCCGTGGATGATGAGACTACAAGTAGAGCGCCACGAATTACCAGGTCTCAGGGAGAGTCGCATAGTGATACTCCATCTCAGACTTCACATACCCTGCCCTTTCCAGAGGAGATCCGAGGGGCACCAGCTCCAGCACCCGCTCCAGTACCCCCAGCTCCTCATCCAGATGCACCGGGTCAAGAGATGAGAGATGTTATTCAACTATTGACTCGATTAGTGGTCGCACAGGCTCGGTGCTAGGAGGTAGGTATTGGTCATATAGATAGGGCCATTAGTGCGAGGGTTTATGACTACTTTAATTTGGGCCCTCCGATATTCACTGGAGCAGATCTAAACGAGGACCCTCAGGTATTTATCGATAGTATGCAGAGGACGTTGAGGGTAATGAAGGCCACTACGACTGAGTCAGTTGAGCTAGCTTCCTATAGACTTTAGGATATTGCAATTAATTGGTACGAGTCTTGGGAGTTGTCCAGAGGTGAGGATGCCCTTCCAATAGTATGGCAGGATTTTACAGAGGTTTTCTTCATCATTATTTGCTACCAGAGCTTAGACGGGCCAGAGTTGATAGGTTCTTAACCCTTAGACTTGATAATATGAGTGTTCGGGAGTACAACCTTCAGTTTGATTCTTTGTCTATGTGTGCTCCCACTATTGTAACTAAGATAGAAGATCGGGTTCACCGGTTCGTGATAGGGTTAGAGTCGCACCTGCTCAATGACTGTATGTCGGTGTCACTTCATCCAGGCATTGATATTTCTCATATTCAGGCATACACTCAAGGTGTAGAGGAGCGTAAGCAGAAGCAGAGGGCCGATCATGAGCATGATAGGGGCTAGAGTAAGAGAGCCAGATCTTCAGGTCCTTCTGGTGAGTTTCGAGGTGGTCAAAGACAGCAGTACCCGAGGTATCCAGCTCAGCCATTGGCTAGTACACCCTCTCAGTTTTCCGGTAGGAGATTTGATCGTTCCACATATTCAGGGCCCAGTCAGAGTTCTAGGGCCTCCCGTTCTCAGTATAGGGGTGAGTCAAGTCAGATGAGGCCACCCTTGCCACGATATGCTCAGTGTGGTAAGCAACATGTCGGGCAGTGCCTCGTGGGGTTGGGTGTTTATTATACTTGTGGTTATCCAGGCCACGTTATGAGAGATTGTCCGACGAGAGGTGGTGCAGGTATAGTTCAGCCAGCGGGATCTATAGCTGGTTTGTTATCTTTAATACGCCCCCGGGCAAGGTTCACAGGCACCGGCCGGTCGTGGTAGAGGCAGAAGTGGAGCATCTAGCTCGAGCGGTCCTCAGAACCGCATTTATGCATTAGCGGGTAGACATGATCACGAGTCGTCACCTGATGTTATTATATGTATATTATCAGTCTCCTCATATGATGTATATGCATTGATTGATCCAGGTTCCACCTTATCGTACGTCACTCCGTTGGGTTCTAGTAAGTTTGGAATAGAACCTAAGTTGATTGTACCTTTTGAGGTGTCTATACCTATTGGGGATCCAGTGATAGCTAGACGGGTATATAGAGATTGTATAGTAGTAGTTCATAGTCGTTCTACAGTAGCAGATTTGATTGAGTTAGATATGGTAGAATTTGATATTATAATGGGTATGGATTGGTTGGTTTCTTATTATGCTAATATTGATTGTAGATCAAAGATGGTTCGGTTCCAGTTTCTAGGGGAGCCAGTTCTGGAGTTGAAAGGTAATACTGCATCGCCGAGAGGTAGGTTTATTTCCTATCTCAAGGTAAGGAAGATGATCAGAAAGGGCTATATTTATCACTTAGTTCGGGTACAGGAAGTGAAAGAAGAGTCACCGACCCTTCAGTCTATCCCGGTGGTTAATGGGTTTCCCGATGAGCTTCCAGGCCTTCCGCCAGAGCGGGAGATTCAGTTTGCTATTGACATATTACCAAATACTCAGCCGATATCTATTCCTCATATAATAGCACCTGCAGAGTTGAGAGAGTTGAAAGAACAACTGAGCGATTTGCTTGAAAAATGTTTTATCAGACCTAGTACATCACCGTGGGGAGCACCTGTGTTATTTGTGAGAAAGAAAGATGGTTCCTTGCGGATGTGTATTGATTACAGACAATTAAATTAGGCGAATTTCAAGAATAAGTACCCGCTCTCGAGGATTGATGATTTATTTAATCAGTTGCAGGGTGCCAGGTATTTCTCGAAGATAAACTTAAGGTCTGAGTAGTACCAGGTAAGGATTAAAGAGAAAGATATTTCGAAGACAGCATTCAGGACCAGATACGGGTATTTTGAGTTTCGTGTTATGTCATTCGGGTTGACCAATGCCCCAACAGTATTCATGGACTTGATGAACCGTGTGTTCAGACTCTTTCTAGATCTGTTCGTGATTGTATTTATAGATGATATTTTGGTTTATTCTCGTTCAAAGGCTGAGCATGCAGATCATTTGCGTACTGTGCTCAGAGTTCTACAAAAAAGGAAGTTATACGCAAAATTCTCTAAATGTGAATTCTGGTTGAATTCTGTAGCTTTCCTTGGGCATATTATTTCAGGTGAGGGTATCCGGGTTGATACATAGAAGATTGAGGCAGTGAAGACTTGTCCTAGACCCACGACACCGATGGAGGTTCATAGCTTCCTGGGTTTGGCAGGTTATTACAGGAGATTTGTAGAGAGTTTTTCTTCTCTTTTAGCACCATTGACAAAGTTTACTCAGAAGGCAACTAAGTTTCACTGGACTGATGCTTGTTAGCAGAGTTTCCAGGTATTGAAGGACAAATTGACTTCAACACCGGTTCTGACACTCTCAAAGGGAACCGATGGTTATGCTATCTATTGTGACACTTCGGGCGTTGGATTGGGTTATGTATTGATTCACCATGGTAAAGTTATCGCTTATTCTTCTAGACAACTAAGAAAGCATGAGAAAAATTACCCGACCCATGATTTAGAGTTAGCCGCAGCGATTCATGCACTAAAGATGTGGAGGCACTATTTGTATGGCATTCATGTTGATATCTATACGTATCATAAGAGCCTTCAGTATGTCTTCAAGCAAAAGGAATTGAATTTACGACATTGGCGATGATTGGAGCGACTGAAAGACTATGATGTTGATATTTTATACCATCCAAGGAAGGCGAATGTAGTAGCCGACGCCCTCAGTC
>AWOL01S0019957.1:51894-86407 GCA_000715115.1 Nicotiana otophora
TATATATATATATATGTCTTTTGGGCATGTTTTCCCACGTAGGTTGTTCATATGAATTAATAGTTTATTTGCAGACGTTATGTATGACCTACACTTATTTCATGTTTATATCTTAGATGAATTCTTAGGGGTGTTCGATAGGTAGAACTCGGGCACTCGTCACGACCTATCGGTTTGGGTCGTGACAAATATGGCACGGCATCACCCTCCGTGCATTAACTCTCACAATATGACACAACATTATTCTTCGTGCGTTAACACCTTCCCTTACCACATAACAATGAACGAGTAATAGCAGTGAGATATAATCAACAAGAACAAGCCTTACTTCAACAATGGTTCCACAGTACCAATCTCAACTTTTGAATCAATACTCAATTATCACAAAAGCCCGTAAATAAGATAAGAACGATCAATTTAGTAAGTAACTAGTCTAAGCATGGATAACAAGATAAAAGTAAGCAATAAACTACACGGAACAAGTCCCCACCCGCATGCTTTAACCCGACAACAACACATAAGTACTCGTCACCTCACATATACGTTGTACCCAACATCTAAACATCTAGCAAATAGACAAACAAGTCCTAATCCCTCAAGTCCAGGTTAACCACGACACTTACCTCGCTCCAAAAGCCCACTCAAAGCTCAATCACAGCTTTCCTCGCAAACAAGCTTTCGAACCAATAGAATCTAGAAAATTACCAACCAAATGATTCAAATTAAGCCTTAGGAACTACCCACGATTGCAAAGGATTCAATTTAGGTCATTATTGAATAAGTCAATAAAAGTCAACCTCAGGCCCGCTTGGTCCAATCCCGAAATTCGGACTAAAACCCGATTACCCATTCACCCCCGAGCCCGGTTATGTGATTTGTTTTGAAATCCGACCTCAATTTGAGGTCTAAATCCAAATTTTACAAATATCCCTAAGTCTACCCACACCCCCAATTTCCACCATGAAAATACTAGATTTTAGGTTAAAAACTTATGAAATGTAATGAAAGATTAAATGAAAATAGGTTAGAATCACTTACCAATGGATTGGGGAAAAGGAGTTCTTTGAAAAATCGCCTCTAGGGTTTTCTAGTTTTGAAAATTTAAAGAATGAACAAAAACCCCGTCTAACTCCTATTTGTTCAGTTGCAGATGTCGCATTTGCGACTAGGGGTTCGCAATTGCGAACCCCCGCATATGCAAAGAACACCTCGCAAATGCGAAGTCCGCGCACCTCTGCTTTCATCGCATTTGCGATGAAATATGCGCAAATGCCAACTATGGCCTCCCCGCAATTGCAACCTCCTGATCGCAAATGCGAACTCTTGCTGAACCAGGTACTCTTCGCAAATGCAAAGAATTTGCTCGCAAATGCGAGCCTGACAGGATTTGGGATATTCACCAATGCGAATACTTATCTCGTAATTGCGAGATCAGAGACCAGTAGCAGAAATTTGCAGAACACCAGCTAAGTTCTAAATCTAAACCACTTTGTAGCCTATCCGAAACTCACCCGAGCCCTCGGGACTCTAAACCAAATATGTGCACAAGTCTAAACATATCATACGAACTCGCTCGAGCGATCAAATCGCCAAAATAACACCTAGAACTATGAATTGAACACCAAATCAAATGAAATTTTCAAGAAAACTTTGAAACTTCTATTTTTAATAACCGGACGTTCGAATCACGTCAAACCAACTCCGGTTCTCACTAAATTTGACAGACAAGTCATAAATATAGTAATGGACCTATACCGAGTTCCGGAACCAAAATACGGACCCGATATCAATAAAGTCAAATATTGGTCAAACTCTCAAAGTCATTAAGCTTTTAAACCTTCAAATTTCAACAAAGTGCGATAACACATGCTAGGGACTTCCGAATTCGACTCTGGGCATACGCCCAAGTCTCAAATCATGATACGGACCCACCGGGACCGTCAAAATATGAATCCGGCTCCGTTTGCTCAAAATATTGACCGAAGTCAACTCAAATATATTTTTAAGGCAAAAATTTTATATTTTCTCAGTTTTTAACCTAAAAGCTTTTCGGAAACACTCGGACTGTGCATGCAAATCGAGAAAGGCTAGAATGAGGTATTTAAAGGCTTCATAGCGCAGAATTAGTTTATAAAACATAAGATAACCTATCGGGTCATTACATTCTCCACCTCTAAAATAACAATTCGTCCTCGAACGGACATAGAAAAGTACCTGGGCTGGTGAAAGGGTGGGGATATCTACTCCCCATGTCCGACTCGGACTCTCAGGTAGGTGCCTCGATGGGCTAACCTCTCCACTACACTCGGACTGAAGGATAACTCTTCGACTTTAACTGACGAACCTGCCGGGCTAGAATAACCACCGGGTCCTCCCCGTAAGTTAAATCCTTGTCCAACTGGACAGAGCTGAAATCCAGCACATAGGATGGATCACCGTGATATTTCCGGAGCATGGACATATGGAATACCGGATGAACTGTTGATAAACCCGGTGGCAACGCAAGTCTGTAAGCCACCTCTCTCACTCTTTCGGAAATCTTAAAAGGCTCGATATACCTAGGAATCAACTTGCCCTTCTTTTCGAACCTCATCACACCCTTCATAGGTGATACCCGGAGCAACACTCTCTCTCTCTGACCATGAATGCAACATCACGAACTCTACGGTCGGCATAACTCTTCTGCCTGGACTGAGCTGTGCGAAGTCGATCCTGAATAATCTTTACCTTATCCAAGTCATCCTGTACTAAATCTGTACCCAACAACCGAGCCTCCCCTGGCTCGAACCATCCAACTGGCGATCGGCACAGCCTACCGTATAATCCTCGTCGGGAGCCATCTGAATGCTCGACTGGTAGCTGTTGTTGTAGGCAAACTCCATGAGCGGCAAGAAGTGATCCCAAGAACCTCCAAAGTCTATAACACAAGCACGGAGCATATCCTCCAATATGTGAATAGTGCGCTCGGACTGTCTGTTCGTCTGAGGATGAAATGCTTTGCTCAGCTCCACCTGCATTCCTAACTCACGTTGTACTATCCTCTAAAAGTGCGAGGTGAACTGCGTACCTTGATTAGAAATGATAGACATGGGCACACCATGAAGACGGACGATCTCGCAGATGTAAATCTCTGCCAACCGTTCTGAAGAATAAGTAAATGCCACAAGAATGAAGTGCGCTGACTTGGTAAGCCTGTCCACAATGACCCAAACTGCATCGAACTTCCTCTGAGTCCGTGGGAGTCCAACAACAAAATCCATAGTGATACGCTCCCACTTGTACTCAGGAATATCCAACTTCCGAAGCAAACCAACAGGTCTTTGATGCCCACCCTTTACCTGCTGACAATTTAGACACCGAGCTACATATGTAACTATGTCCTTCTTCATTCTCCTCCTCCAATAATGTTGTCGCAAGTCCTGATACATCTTGGCGACGCTCGGATGAATAGAATACCGAGAACTGTGGGCCTCCTCAAGAATTAACTCACGAAGTCCATCCACATTAGGCACACAAACATGACCCTGCATCATCTAAACTCCATCATCTCCAACAGTAACCTGCTTGGCACCACCGTGCCGCACTATGTCCTTAAGGTGAGGGTCATCATACTGTCTCTCACCGACTGGAATGTGTGCAAGTCTGCCCAAACTCGCTGCCTTTCTATTCAAAGCGTCGACCACCACATTGGCCTTCCCGGGATGATATAAGATGGTGATATCATAGTCTTTCAATAGCTCTAACCACCTCCTCTGTCTCAAATTGAGATCCTTTTTCTTGAACAAATACTGTAGGCTCCGATGATCCGTGAAAACCTCACATAACACACCGTAAAGATTGTGCCTCCAAATCCTCAGCGTATGAATAATGGCTGCCAACTCTAAGTCATGGACAAGGTAATTCTTCTCATGAATCTTCAACTTCCGCGACACATATACAATCACCCTGCCATCCTGCATCAATACTGTACTAAGACCAACACGGGATGTATCACAATATACCGTATAAGATCCTGAACCTGTGGGCAACATCAATACCGGCATTGTAGTCAAAGCAGTCTTGAGCTTCTGAAAGCTCGCCTCACACTCGTCNCACCCTGCCATCCTGCATCAATACTGTACTAAGACCAACACGGGATGTATCACAATATACCGTATAAGATCCTGAACCTGTGGGCACATCAATACCGGCATTGTAGTCAAAGCAGTCTTGAGCTTCTGAAAGCTCGCCTCACACTCGTCTGACCATCTGAACTAGGCACCCTTCTAGGTCAACCTGGTCAATGGGGCTTCTATAGATGAGAACCCCTCCACAAACCGATGGTAATAACCCGCCAATCCCAAGAAACTCCAAATCTCCGTGGCTGAAGTCGGTCTAGGCCAGTTCTGAACTGCCTCAATCTTCTTAGGGTCTACCTGAATTCCCTCTGCTGATACAACGTGCCCCAAGAAAGTGACCGAATCCAGTCAAATCTCGCACTTTGAAAACTTAGCATATAACTGGCTGTCTCTCAGAGTCTGAAGTACAATTCGAAGATACTACTCGTGCTCCTCTCGAATGCGAGAGTAGATCAAGATATCATCAATAAACAGCATCACAAAGGAATCCAGATAGGGCTTGAACACCCGGTTCAGCAAATCTATAAATGCTGCTGAGGCATTTGTCAAACCAAAGGACATCACTAAAAACTCATAATGCCCGTACCGAGTCCGAAAAGCTGTCTTGGGGACATCGGATGCCCTAATCCTCAACCGATGGTGTACGTTTTCTTGATGGTGACTTTGTTCAACTACCGATAATCTATGCACATCCTCATCGATCCATCCTTCTTCATCATGAATAACACAGGCGCATCCCAAGGCGAGACACTAGGTCTAATGAATCCCTTATCAAGAAAATCCTGCAACTGCTTCTTCAATTCTTTCAACTCTGGCGGGGCCATATGGTATAGAGGAATAGAAATGGGCTAAGTGCCCGGAACCAAATCAATACAGAAATTAATGTCCCTATCAAGTGGCATCCCCGGCAGGTCTATAGGAAACACATCTGGAAACTCACGAAAAACTGGTACTGAATCCATGGTAGGAACCTCCGCACTAGAATCATGGACATAAGCCAAATAAGCTAGACACCCCTTCTCGACCATACACCAAGCCTTCATATAAGAGATAACCCTGCTGGTAGAATATCCACGAGTCCCTCTCCACTCTAATCTAGGCAACCCTGGCAAGGATAAGGTCACCATCTTGGCGTGACAATCCAATATAGCATGATAAGGTGACGGCCAATCCATACCTAAGATAATATCAAAATTTACCATATCAAGAAGTAGAAGATCTACACTAGTCTCAAGACTCCCAATGGTAACCACACATGAATGATAAACACGATCTACAACAATTGCAACTCCCACACGTGTGGACACATACACATGAGCACTCAAAGAATCATGAGGCACAACCAAATATGAAGCAAAATAGGACGACACGTAGGAATAAGTAGAACTCGGATCAAATAGAACTGAAGCATCCCTACTGCAAATTGAAACAATACCTGTGATACCATCAGATGACTCAGCCTCAGGCCAAGCTGGAAAATCATAGCATCGGGGCTGGGCCCCACCACTCTAAACTATATCTCTAGGACGGGCCCTAGCTGGCTGGCCTCCACCTCTAGCGGCCTGACCTCTACTTCTAATGGCCTGACCTTCACCTCTAATGGCCTAACCTCCACCTCTAGCTGTCTGACCCCTACCTTTAGCTGGCTGGGCAGGCGGTGAAGCACCCGGTGCCGGGACCATGGCACGAGAAACCTGATGTTGTGAACTGCTCAATGCACGAGGGCAAAATCTAGCAATGTGCCTCAGATAACCACAAGTATAACAGGACCTCGACTGCTGTGACTGCTGACCCTAAAACTGACCCTGTCGACCTGAGTAACCACCCTGGAAACTCTGGAGCGGAGGTGCACTAAAAAGAGCTAGTGGTGCACTGTAGGCTAGCTGGTCGGAATAAGGCATATGAGGGCCATAACCACATGAAGTACCATGGGATGCCTGGAGTGCTGAATGAAATGGCCTGGGAGGATGGCCTCTACCAAAAGTACCCTGCCTCCAGATGAGGCACCGCTAAACCCACCGAAATGATGAGGCCTCTTGTCAGACCCCTGACCTCCCCCCTGTGTAATAACCATCTCGACTCGCTTGGAAACATTGGTAACCGGCTGAAAAGAAATCTCACTCCCGGTATCCTTATCCATGTGCAACTTGATAGGCTGAGCAAGTCCCTCAATAAACCTCCTCACCCTCTCTCTCTCGGTAGGAAGCAGAAGAATAGCATATTGGGCCAGATCTACAAAAAGGGTCTCATACTGAGTGACGGACATACTGCCCTGCTGGAGACGCTGGTACTTACTACGAATATACTCTCTCAGTGTGACGGGAAGGAACTTCTCAAGAAATATCTGAGAGAACTGGTCCTAAGTAAGAGCAGGTGACCCCGCTGGTCTAGTCAATACAAAATCCTTCCACCATGGTTGGTGCCATGGGAAATGTGCCAGTCTGGGCCACACTTTCCATAAGGCCTACCAAACGGACCAAAGTATCCTAAAGCACAGGGGTGGCGATGAACCCTTCTGGGACCTGAGCTGGTCCGACAGGAACTGTCTGGGCTGGAACCTCCTCGTCAAACTCTACCTGAGGCTCTACTGCTGGTTCTGTTGCTCGAGCTTTGGGCTGAGCTCTGCCCCTACCTTGGCCTCTGGCACAGCCTCGGCCTCGACCTCTACCCCTCATAGGAGTTGCCACTAGAGGCTCTGGCTGCTGCTCAGTTGAAGATGCGGTACATGTTCTCGCCATCTGCGAAAGAATAAAAGTAGAAGAGTGAGCAATAAGAGAACCAAATTGCACGACAAAGAAGAATATAAGTGAAATTTGTTCCTAAAATTCATAGTCTATGGAAGATAAGTACAGACGTCTCCGTACCGATCCTCCAAACTCTACTAAGCCTGCTCGTGACTTGTGAGACCTAGGCAACCTAGTGCTCTGATACCAACTTGTCACGACCTAGAATTCCCACCTTCAGGACCGTGATGGCGCCTAACATTTCACTTGTTAGGCAAGCCAGTGTTAGAGGATACTTTAAACCTATTTTAGTCAATTTCAATAACATAATGAATTAAACTAAATAGAAGCTAAAAACAAAATGCGGAATAACATAAAGCCCATAATATCTAATACAATTTGGATCTGGAGTCACAACTCATGAGCTTCTAAGATTTTCTACAAACAGAGTATGAAAGAAATACAACTGTTCTGAATGAAAGAAACAGTAAAATAGGGAGATAGAAGGGGACTCCAAGGTGTGAGAATGCAAGCAGATCTACATTGAGTCTCCAATAAGCAAGTCCAAGCTGCTAAGCCTCATGATCAGCTACGACCGGTACCAAAATCTGCACAAGAAGTGCAGAGTGTAGTATGAGTATAACCTACCGCATGTACTCATAAGTGTCGAGCCTAACCTCGACGAAGTAGTGATGAGGCTATGACAAGACACCTATATAACAAACCTGTACAGATAACAATATATGTACAAAAAAACAACAATAACATTTAAACATGTACTATTGGGAGGGGGACATGCTAAAGGGGCACAAGATATAAGAGATACAACGGAAATGATAACCAGAACAATCAACATACTTTTAACCAGTGAAAATAACTAAACACAATGAAGAAAATTTACACGGCATCACCCTTCGTGCTTTCACTCTCAACCTCATAATATAAATCAATAGATACGGTACGACATCACCCTTCGTGCATTAACTCTCATAACATGGCACGGTATCACCCATCGTGCATTAACACTCACAATATGGCACAGCATCACCGTTCGTGTATTACCCTTTATGGGATCTAGGTTAGCGCGCAGTTTGGCACTGTAACCCGGCTTCCGATTCATCCTGCATCGCCAATTCTGCTTACCAAAATTGGCCCACTTAGAGCTCTTGATTCTGTGGTGCGACTCAACAAAGCAGCTGCACCGTCCTACCTATTTAAAGTTTGAGAATAGGTCGAGGGCGTTGTGCCCCTGATGCCTCTAATCATTGGCTTTACCCGATAGAATTCGCACGTGAGCTCCAGCTATCCTAAGGGAAACTTCGGAGGGAACCAGCTACTAGACAGTTCGATTAGTCTTTTAACCCTAACCCAAGTCAGATGAACTATTTGCACGTCAGTATCGCTGCGGGCCTCCACCAGAGTTTCCTCTGGCTTCGCCCCGCTCAGGCATAGTTCACCATCTTTCGGGTCCCGACAGGTATGCTCACACTCGAACCCTTCACAAAAGATCAAGGTCGGTCGGTGGTGCACCGCTCAGGGGGATCCCACCAATCAGGTTCCTTACGCCTTATGGGTTTACTCGCCCATTGACTCGCACACATGTCAGACTCCTTGGTCCATATTTCAAGACGGGTCAAATGGGGAGCCCACAGGCCAGCGTTCGAAGCGCGCGCTGCCTACCACAATCAAGCAGATGGCATTCCACGAGCGTATCGAAAGCCCGGGCTTTGGCCGCCCCCCCAATCCACGCTAGTCCATATCCCAAGTCGATCAGCGGACCGGCTCCTCACCATTCCATATCCGACCGGGGCGCATCGCCGGCCCCCATCCGCTTCCCTCCCGAAAATTTCACTCACAATATAGCACGACATCACCCTTCATGCATTAATACTCACAATATGGCACGACATCACCCTTCGTGCATTAACACTCACAATATGACATGGCATCACCCTTCGTGCATTAACACTCACAATATGCCACGGCATCACCCTTCGTGCATTAACACTCTCCCTTACCATATAACAATGAACAAGTAATAGCAGGGAGATAGAATCAACAAGAATAAGCCTTACTTCAATAATGGTTCCACAATACCAATATCAACTTTGGAATCAATACTCAATTATCACAAAATCCCATAAACACGATAAGAACGATCAATTTAGTAAGTAACTAGTCTAAGCATGGATAACAAGATCAAAGTAAGCAATAAACTACAAGGAACAAGTCCCCACCCACATGATTTAACCCGACAACAATGTATAAGTACTCGTCACCTCACATATACGTTGTACCTAACATCTAAACATGTAGCAAATAGACAAATAAATCTTTATCCATCAAGTCAAAGTTAACCACGACACTTACCTCGCTCCAAAAGTCCACTCAAAACTCAATCACATCTTTGCCTCTCAAACAAGGATCCGAACAAATAGAATCTAGCAAATTACCAATCAAAGGATTCAATTAAACCTTAGGAACTACCCACGATTGCAAAGGATTCAATTTAGGTCATTATTGAAAAAGTCAACAAAAGTCAACCCCCAGGCTCGCTTGGTCCAATCCCGAAATTCGGACCAAAACCTGATTACCATTCACCCCCGAGCCCGGTTATATAATTTGTTTTGAAATACGACCTCAATTTTTGGTCTAAATCCGAATTTTACAAAAATCTCTAAGTCTACCCAAACCCCCAATTTCCACCATGAAAACACTACATTTTAGGTTTAAAACTTATGAAATATAATGAAATATTGAAGGAAAATAGATTAGAATCACTTACCAATGGATTGGGGAAGAGGAGTTCTTTGCAAAATCGCCTCTAGGGTTTTTTAGTTTTGAAAATTTGAAGAATGAACAAAAATCCCGTCTAAATCCTATTTGTTCAATTGCAGATGCCGCATTTGCGACCAGGGGTTTGCAATTGCAAACCCCTGCAAATGCGAAGAACACCTCGCTAATGCGAAGTCTGCGCACCTCTGCTTTCATCGCATTTGCGATGAAATGTTCGCAAATGCGAACTCTGGCCTCCCTGCAATTGCGACCTCCTGATCGCAAATGCGAACTCTTGCTGGCCCAGGTACTCTTCGCAAATGCGAGCCTGGCAGGATTTGAGATATTCGCAAATGCGAGACTCTAAACCAAATATGCACACAAGTCTAAAAATATCATACAAACTCGCTCGCTCGCGCGATCAAATCGCCAAAATAACACCTAGAACTACGAATTGAACACCAAATCAAATGAAATTTTCAAGAAAACTTTGAAACTTCTATTTTTAATAACCGAACATCTGAATCATGTCAAACCAACTCCGTTTCTCACCAAATTTGACAGACAAGTCATAAATATAGTAATGGACCTATACCGGGTTCCGGAACCAAAATACGGATCCTATATCAATAAATTCAAACATTGGTCAAACTCTCAAAGTCATTATGCCTTTAAACCTTCAAATTTCAACAAAGTGCGATAACTCGGGCTTGGGACTTCTGAATTCAATTTCGGGCATACGCCCAAGTCCCAAATCATGATACGGACCTAACGAGACCATCAAAATATGAATCCTATTCCATTTGCTCAAAATATTGATCGAAGTCAACTCAAATGGATTTTTAAGGCAAAAATTTCATATTTACTCAGTTTGTAACATAAAAGCTTTCCGAAAAAATACTCGAACTGTGCACACAAATTGAGGAAGTCTAGAATAAGGTATTTAAGGCTTCATAGTGCAAAATTAGGTTCTAAAATATAAGATGATCTATCGGGCCATCACATTGTAGCAACCACTCTTCTTCCAAGAACATGATCCTTCTCTACCTTCTCCCAGCGTGATACCTTTTTAGTTTATTTCCTTCTAACGAAGCACAAGGTCAAGTTTTCCTCTTGGGTCATCAATTTCATGATAGAAAGTGCCAATGATCCCACAAGTCTTCCTTATGGTATGGTTATCACCCATGTGCTAGAAGCCAATAACATATCCTTTGTTGACCACCCCTACATCATTGTCGCCAAGTATTACAATTCCAGGGGATTTGCTAGCATGGGTTATATTTCTGTAAAGGGTGCTTGGGTCAAGAAACAAGAAGATGAAACCAAGAATGTACCCTCCGATTCCAAGGAAAAAGCTCATATGTCTCACCCTAGTACAAGTGATTCTGACTTCTCAGAAAAGCTTGTCTCCATCAATGAAACACTACCTATCATCAAGAACTCCTTAACCTCTATGCAAAGCCAGATTGAAGATATTCATGGAATGGCAAAGGAGACAGGGTCCGACGTGTCCAAGATTCGAGTGTAGATTTTCAATACTGCATAAAAAGTAGTAAGGGCCTTCAAAGAGATGCACAACAGAATTGATGGGATCTCTGTCACAGTGAATGCTAGCTTTGGTCGCTTCAAGGAGGTAGTTTGCAAGACCCTTACCTACTTTCTGCGTCGCTGATATTTGGTTGTTGTAACGATCCGGCCAATCGTTTTGAGTATTACAATCTTGTTTCCACATCTACAACTCAATTTTTACTTTATAGTTGTTATGCGACTTGCCGGGGTGATTGGTTCGGGTCCGGTAAGGTTTTGGAATAAATTAAAACACTTAGTTCCAAGGTTTAAAGCTTAGGTTACAATAGTGATCGGATATCGACTTATGTGTAAACGACCCCAGAATAGAGTTTTGATGATTCCAATTGCTCCATATGGTGATTTTGGACTTAGGAGCGTGTCCGAAATATTATTTGGAAGCTCGTAGCTAAATTACGCTTGAAATGGATAAAATAGAAATTTAAGTTTGAAAGTTTGACCGGGGAGTTAACTTTTTGATATCAGGGCCAGAATCCAATTCTAAAAATTGGAATACCTCCATTATGTCATTTATGACTTGTGTGCAAAATTTGAGGTCAATCGGACTTGATTTGNTTTGAGCATAAGCATGTAATGATCCAAATGTCCATTTTTAGTTCTAGAGATCAAAATTCGATTTTGAGACTTCCGGGATTTTGATAATGAATTATAGGAGTGATCTGAAAAGTTTGGTCTAATTTTATCAAGTCGCTATTGGGTTTTTACGCGAAACATGCATTAATTGTTTAACGAGCGAAATTGGTATCGCATTGAGCAAATGAGCTCCGAATTGAGTTTCAATAGAACGAATAGGTTCATATTATTATTTTTTACTCATAGGAACAATAATCATAGAATTTCGAGTTCGTATGATAGAGTTAGAGCCTTTTTAGTGAAAAAATAACTGTTGGAGCAAGCAAGTTCTGGTTTGGACTTTTAGTGACGGAAAATGGACTTTTAGTGACGGATGGGCAGAAACTTAAGGACCAAAAATGGTCAGTTCCTTCACTCCGTTTTGGATTTTTGGAGCACGGTTCTTGGGCGATTTTGAGGATGTTTTCACGACTTCGACTTGGGTAAGTGTCCTATATCCAAAAGTGATTATATTTCATAAATCCATGGTTATATTCATCATTTATTTCGGATTTAAATGGAAGAAATCAAGACTTTTGCAAAACTTTTCAAGAACGAAAATTTTAGATTTGGAGGTCGAGTTGTTATCGGAATTTGATAAAATTGGTATGGTTGGACTCGTAATTAAATGGGTTATCGGATTTTATAAGTTTCGTCAGATTCTGAGACATGGGCCCCGCAGGCGATTTTTGAGTTAAATTTTGAATTTTTTGGAAAATTAGTATTTTCATATAGAATTAATTCCTATAATTAGTATTGACTGAATTGAATTAACTGTGGCTAGATTTCAAGCGTTCGGAAGTCGATTCACGAGGCAAAGACATAGCAGAATAAAGAATTACATAGTTCGAGGTAAGTAACAGTTCAAAATTTAGTCCTAAGGGTATGAAACCCCGAATTATGTGTTATATGATCGATTTGGAGGTGACGCACATGCTAGGTGACGGGCGCATGGGAGTGCACTGTAGGAATTGTGACTTAGTAAAATTCCATGGAATTGTGTAGTTGAATAATCTGTGGGTATCTGTACATTCTCCATGTAGTAGAGAAATTTAAACACAATGCATGTTTGGATTATGTGTTGGCACTGTAGGGACACACAGAGGTCATGAACATGTTGAATTATCTGCTAAATTGTTGTTTTGTACTCAGTCTCAGTCTCTATTGTTCATTATTGATGCATCATATTATTGTTGTTTGGGCTGATTTGCATGATCATTGAGAGCCCGAGAGACTGGAGAGATTTATGACTGAGTGATGCCGAAGGTCTGATTGTGAGATATTATATTATAGCACGTGAGTTGTCCGTGCAGCAGGTGAGTTGTCCGTGCGGATCCATATATTATACTATAGCATTTGAGTTGTCCGTGCAGTATGTGAGTTGTCCGTGCGGATCCATATATTATACTATAGCACGTGAGTTGTCCGTGCAGATCCATATATTATACTATAGCACGTGAATTGTACGTGCAGCACGTGAGTTGTCCGTGCGGATCCAGATATTATACTATAGCATGTGATTTGTCCGTGCGGATTCAGAAATTGATACTATAGCAAGTGAGTTGTCCGTGCAACACGTGAGTTGTCCTTGCGGATTATAGCGTTTGGGTTGTAGGAGCCCCTCCGGAGTCTGTACACACCCCCAGTGAGCGCATGTACCTACTGAGTGCCAAGTGCCGAGTGCTGAGTGACTGAGAGGCATGAGTTATTGTGAGGTATGCCCGAGTGGCAAGAGTAATTGTGAGGTATGCCCGAGTGCAAGAGTGGTTGTGAGGTATGCCCGAGTGNTGAGAGTTGAGTGAATGGAATGACTAAGTGATTGTGGTCTTGAGAGGATGTATTTGATTTCATTACTGTTGCACTTCAGCTGTCATATATCACTGTTTTGGAAATTTCTGAGAGATATTATCTTATATTTCAGTTGAATTTGAAATGAAATTACTGTTTTGGCCTTAAATGTTGAACTTGAAAGCATGCCTATCTTATTATGTTGGAAATTACTATAATTGGACTCAGCTGTGAAGCTCGTCATTACTTTCAGTTCTTTATTTAGTATTATTACTTGCTGAGTTGGTTGTACTCATACTATACCCTGCACTTCTTGTGTAGATCCAGGTATTCCCGGACATAGTGGGTGCTGATTCTTTTGCATAGTTGATTTTTCGGAGATTTAGAGGTAGCTGCCATGTTACACAACTCACTTCCGGATCCATATATTATACTATAGCACCTGAGTTGTCCGTACAGCACGTGAGTTGTCCGTGCGGATCCATATATTATACTATAGCATGTGAGTTGTCCATGCAGATCCATATATTATACTATAGCACGTGAATTGTCCGTGCAGCACGTGAGTTGTCCGTGCGGATCCAGATATTATACTATAGCCTGTGAGTTGTCCATGCGAATTCAAAAATTGATACTATAGCACGTGAGTTGTCCGTGCAACACCTGAGTTGTCCTTGCGGATTATAGCGCTTGGGCTGTAGGAGCCCCTCCGAACATATGGTCTAAGACTATTATAGGCCATGTTTTCCAGGCTCGTATTCATATTAGATGCTCATGTACTCAGTGACACCGAGTTTTGGGAGTGTTTATATTTGTACTTGTGAGATGTTTTCCGCTGAATTTAATTATTGTGTTTTCAAATTTAAAAGATATGTGGTTTATTGAAATTTTCAGCTTGCCTAGTATTGAGATAGGCGCCATCACGACGGGTGAGATTTTGGATCGTGACAAGTTGGTATCAGAGCTCTAGGTTACATAGGTCTCACAAGTCATGAGCAGGTTTAGTAGAGTCTTGCAGATCGGTACAGAGACGTATGTACTTATCTTCGAGAGGCTACCAAACCCTTAGGGAAACTTTCACTTTCTTGTATTCTATCATGTGGAATTGATTCGGCTTGAAACATAACTCTTTGAATTTCTTCCATGCATTTGTGTGCGCATGTGAGCGCTCGGTATCAGTTGTGCATCACTGGCTTGTGATTCCATGAACGAGATTCGTGATATGTATTCTGTGTTTTGGTGATGGGCCAGTCTGGAGGACTTGAGGCCAGGGTTAGACCGATAGTTTCAGTTGTGTAAACTTGTATATTTGGACTCATATGTCCGGAAGTGTCCCTACGAGTGGAATTTATGGCTCGGTGAGTGGTTGAATAGTTATATGATGAGCATGATGTGACTACAGAATTAGTTCAGATGGTTTGATGGTGCTGAGAATAGTTTGCTTGAGATGTAAAAAGGGGCATTGGATGCTTGATTTCCATTTTGATGTAACGTATGGTCTCGAGTTATGAGCGTGTTGAAGGATCTGTCATGCGGTTTAATTGTGGAGAGAAGTATATTTTTCATGTCGTGTTGATGAGTTCAAACTCAGAAAGATTAAGTGGTTGCGTAGTAACTGTGGTTGCGAAAGGGTATAACAAGATGCCAATTTGAGGCTAAGCAGGTGGGTTATCTCCTGCGGAGTAATTTACGTAGGTGTGTTCCTTATAATGTTGAGTGGAGAGTTTCTTTTCTACCAGTGGAGTGTATGTGTTGAGATTTGAATTTGAATCTGGTTAAGAAAGTTGACTTAACTGTCACGAGAATGAAGGCGAGCTTAGCAGATGAATTGAGGTATTTTATGGTTTGTGTTACTTGAGCTTGTGAAGAATTTTCATTGAACTGACTGCAGTATTATGGCAGTAAAACAGTACGGATATTGTGAGTTATGGAATGTTTTGTTCTATGTCTTTAAGCCAAGTGGGGGAGCCTGCTATTGACGATTTGATTTCATGGTTATGTGTTGTACTGATTTTGGTTTGAGGCATACATGTGAATCGGTTATGACTTGCAGAGATTGAGATCGAGGATGAATCGAGTAAAGAAATTCCTGGATACGGGTTATATTGCACTTTATGAGTATATGAAAATCATGGGATGATCGAGTTGTTATTGTTGGATGTAGTACGCATGGATTATGGATTGATTGATGATGTTAAGGCAAGGTTACCTCTTTGAGTGTTGTTAATCTAAGGGAGCACGTGTCTTTCGGCCCGTTTGGGCGGTGCAATTTAGATTTGAGCAGAGTAGATGACTCTCTAGAAGGTTCTAATGAGTTCGCGATTTATATATAGCAATCGAGAATTTTTTCGGATTTGTGTATGGATAGAATCTGAGATTTACATTTGATGGTGCCGGGACTTGCGGTAGTTCTATATGACTATGGATTCTATATTCCAGTATAAGAAAGGTAAAATAATAATTTTAAATTCACATAAGGTATTTTTGGAGTGGGCATTTCAGTTGTGGTACTTATGGGGGTGCTTAAGAAGAATACAGTGGCTCATGGGCCTTAGGACGGTATAGTTTTATGTTAGGATGTCTTGTAGTGAGCTTTGGGTAAGGATAGTAGTGCTCTGACAAGGAGAAATGTCAACTTGAGAGTAATTCAGAAGAAACTCGGAGAAAATAGGACAAATGGGTAACATGCTGGATCAATATGGTAATAGTATGCTCAGTTCTTTTGGTTCTTATGATGAGGTGGGGCTTTACGGGTGTTTTGTGGCAATACTCTCGGATTTGGCAACCTGTGTGGCTTGGTCGAGTTAGAGGAATTCAGTTCTGATATCTTGGTTTTGTGCAAAGGGATTTCAAAGTGTTCTTGATGGTTTCTACCATGGTTTGTGCTAGATATTATTTACCGGTTTGGAGAACGTATTGTGTATTGTGATTTCCTCTTGGAAGGAAGCAAGATAAAGGTTTCTAACTAACCGGGTATGTAATTTGCTAGTGACTCAGAGTTCATAATGAGATTCTTGTGCTTGTCAACTGATGACATGGTAGATGTGGTATGTTGTGTGGGATTAAGATTTACATGTACAAGGTGGCAGTTCGGTCTTGAAGGGAAGGTCATGAAGTTTAGACATAATGGTCAGTTCCAGATATTTAGATGAATGTTGTAACTACTTGGTAATCCTTGAGAAGGGTGTGCATTTTAGAAGTGGCATAGTGTTTTGACTTACGGATGTTTATCGGTATTGCGGTACTCACATGGTTGATACACTATTGATATTCTAATTATTGCTGGGTGGCATGAAAATTGTTTTTGGAAGAATTCCTCGTGGGATGATCGTGCATGAAAGATGTGTTAGTCATTCGAGTGTTGGAGTTGGGATCAGTTACGGTGATTCATGTGTTCTATGAATTTGGAGACTGGGAGTTCTCATAAGCATATTATTTCAGGGTTGCAGGCTGTTTGAGGTGAGTGTTTTATTTAAACTCAATGGATGCACTAGTTGCGTTAATTATTTGTGATAGCTACGCGCTATGAGTGCGCATATACGTATGGTTTGAGCCCATGTGCGGGCGTCGGAGCAAGTATTCATACTTGGAAGAATTCCTAGGCTATGATATGCCTAGAGTTGACTGTTAAGCATAAAGTTATAGCGTTTCTCGTATTCGTACCTTTGTCGAGAACTATCTGGACTACACTTGAGGTTACAAAGAGGCCGATTCCCTAAATAAATTGGGTAGTTACTATTTCTGCGTTAACTTGCCGATTTGAGTGGTGATAGCATACTTTTCACCTGCCTACTCTATGACGTGTTATTTATACCAGTTCAAGAGCATGAAAATCACAATTCATTTATCATATACATGTGTACTTATTTGATTGCTCCGGTATGATATGCTTGGACTAGAGGCCTGTGACCATGCCAGGCAGATTATATTATTGTCACGTGAGTTATCCGTGCGAGTGATGTTAATGTGAGCTCTATAAGAGCTGGTTACTGTTATTAAATTCGTGTGTCTTGGTTTTACTCTATATAATGAGCTTATAGCATTGCAATTGTGGTGGTTCTCGTTGGACTTGCAATACGGTTCTTTACTTTGAGACATCTTATATTTTGGGTACAAGGTTGCGCAGTTGTGGCTTGAGTTGCATTAGTGTGGCATGTCAGTGGGATAGTTGTGTTTAATAATATATGGTCATTGGACCTATAATGGGTACTATCAGATTTTATTACGGTATATTGGGAGGATAATATTGAAAGTCGTCTTAGAAGGTGATTATGATTCTGGTTGGGGCGAGAGAGCTCCATGACTTGTTGACCTGATGAGTGGTTATGATATTCCGCATGATTCTTTCATTATCAGCAGTGTACGAAGGTTTTGGAATGAAGTTTTGTTTGGTATGGGGTTTAATACTATTACCGAGTTAGTTTTGAGTAGTTACTGTGATCCTAAATGGTGATGTGAGTATGCGAGTTGTGTAATATGTTATGTGACTATACTTGGGGTTATGTTTATGGCTTGATATTTCTTGTTCAGACTTATACAGTGTGTAGATGTGAGATTCGTGTCTTAAAAAGAATTCTGGATGTTGGAAATTTGGGTTCTAAATTTTACGAAGTAAAGTTAAAGTAAGGATCTTCAATTATGTTGTATTGTCAAGCCTATATGGAATAGCGTGGCGTGGGATCACCCCAGGGTATGTGCGTGGTAAGATGGAATAGTGATGTGATGGCTTGGAAACAACTCTTGGCACATTCGAGGACGAACGTATGTTTAAAGGGGGAGAGTGTAACGATCCGGCCGGGTGTTTTGAGTATTACAACCCTGTTTCCACATCTACTGCTCAATTTGTGCTTTACAGTTATTATGTGACTCGCTAGGGTGATTGGTTCGGGTCCAGTGAGGTTTTGGAATGAATTGAAACACTTAGTTCTAAGGTTTAAAGCTTAGGTTAAAATAGTGACCGGATGTCTTCTTATATGTAAACGACCCCGGAATAGAGTTTTGATGATTCCAATAGCTCCATATGGTGATTTTGGACTTAAGAGCGTGTCCGAAATATTATTTAGAAGCCTGTAGCTAAATTAGGCTTGAAATGGCTAAAATAGAAATTTAAGTTTGGAAGTTTGACTGGGGAGTTGACATGTTGATGTCGGGACTAGAATACGATTTTAAAAATTGGAATACCTCCATTATGTCATTTATGACTTGTGTGCAAAATTTGAGGTCAATCGGACTTGATTTGATAGGTTTCGGCATTGAATGTAGAATTTGGAATTTGTTAGTTTTGAATAGGCTTGAATTGAGGTGCGATTCGTGTTTTAGTGTTGTTCAATATAATTTGAGGCATCGACTAAGTTTGTGTCATATTATGAGACTTGTTAGTATACTTGGTTGGGGTCCCATGGGCTCGGATGAGTTTTGGAAGAGTTTTTGGAAGAGTTTGGTGTTTTGAGCATAAGCATGTAATGTCCAAAGGTCCATTTTTAGTTTTATAGATCGAAATTCGATTTCGCGACTTCCGAAATTTTGATAATGAATTATAGGAGTGATATGGAAAGTTTGGTCTAATTTCATCAATTCGCGATTGGGTTTTTAGCGCGAAACATGAGTTAATTGTTTAACGAGCAAAATTAGTATCGCATTGAGCAAATGAGCTCCGAATTGAGTTTCAATTGAACGACTAGGTTTGTATTATTATTTGTGACTCATAGGAACAAGAATCGTAGAATTCCGAATTCGTATGATGGAGTTAAAGCCTTTTTAGTGAAAAAATAATTGTTGGTGCAAGCAAGTTCTGGTATGGACTTTTAGTGACGGAAAATGGACTTTTAATGATGGATGGGCAGAAACTTAAGGACCAAAAATGGTCATTTTCTTCATTTCGTTTTGGATTTTTGGAGCACGGTTCTTGGGCGATTTTGAAGATTTCTTCACTACTTCGACTTGGGCAAGTGTCGTAGATCCAAAAGTTTTATTTCGGATTTAAATGGAAGAAATCAAGATTTTTGCAAAACTTTTCAAGAATAAAAATTTTAGATTTGGAGGTCGAGTTGTTATCGGAATTTGATAAAATTGGTATGGTTGGACTCGTAATTAAATGGGTTATCAGATTTTATGAGTTTCGTCGGATTCCGAGATGTGGGTCCCACAAGGCGATTTTTTAGTAAACTTTCGGATTTTGTTGGAAAATTAGTATTTTCTTATAGAATTAATTCTTATAATTAGTATTGACTGAATTGAATTAACTGTGGCTAGATTTGAGGCGTTCAGAGGCCGATTCATGAGGCAAAGGCATAGCAGAATAAATAATTACACAGTTCGAGGTAAGTAACAGTTCTAAATTTGGTCCTGAGGGTATGAAATCCCGGATTATGTGTTATATGATCGGTTTTGGAGGTGACACACATTCTAGGTGACGGGTGTGTGGGCATGCACCGTAAAAATTATGATTTGGTCAAATTCTATGGAACTGTGTAGTTGATAATATGTGGTTATCTGTATATTCTCCATGTAGTAGAGAAATTAAAACACAAATCATGTTTGGATTATGTGTTGGCACTGTAGGGACCCACAGAGGTCGTGCACATGTTGAATTATCTGCTAAATTGTTGTTTTGTACTCAGTCACAGTTTACTTGTTGATTTTATCTCGGTTTCTATTGTTCATTATTGATGCATCATATTATTATTGTTCGGGCTGATTTGCATGATCATTGACAGCCCGAGAGACTAGAGAGATTTATGACTGAGTGAGGCCGAGGCCCTGATTGTGAGATATTATATTTTAGCGTGTGAGTTGTCCGTGCAGCACGTAAGTTATCCGTGCATCACGTGAGTTGTCTGTGCGGATCCAGATATTATACTATAGCATGTGAGTTGTCCGTGCGGATCCAGATATTATACTATAGCACTTGAGTTATCCGTGCGGATCCAGATATTGATACTATAGCACGTGAGTTGTCCGTGCATCACGTGAGTTGTCCGTGCGGATTATTGCGTTTGGGCTGTAGGAGCCCCTCCGAAGTCTATACACACCCCAAGTGAGCGCAGGTACTTACTGAGTGCGAGTGCTGAGTGAATGGAATGGCTAAGTGACTGTGGTCCTGAGAGGATGCATTTGATTTCATTATTGTTGCACTTCAACTATCATATATCACTGTTTTGGAAATTTCTGAGAGATATTATCTTATGTTTCAGTTGAACTTGACATGAAATTACTGTTTTGGCCTTAAATGTTGAACTTGAAAGCATGCTTGTCTTATTATGTTGGACATTACTGTAATTAGACTTAGCTGTGAAGCTCGTCACTACTTTCAGTTTCTTATTTAGTATTGTTACTTTCTGAGTTGGTTGTACTCATACTACACCCTACACTTCGTATGCATATCCAGGTGTTCTCGGACATAGTGGGCGCTGATTCTTTGGCACAGTTGATTTTTCGGAGATTTAAAGGTAGTTGTAGTATTTCGCAGATCTTGTCTCTCCTTCCTTATCTCCTTGTTTACTGTATTTGGTCTCAAACTATTATAAGCAGTATTTTCCAGGCTCGTATTCATATTAGATACTCATGTACTCAGTGACACCGGATTTTGAAAGTATTTATATTTGTACTTGTGAGATTTCTTCCGCTGAATTTAATTATTGTGTTTTCAAATTTAAAAGATATGTGATTGATTGAGATTGTCGGCTTGCCTAGTATTGAGATAGGCACCATCACGACGGGAGAGATTTTGGATCGTGACAGTTGTTTAAGACAATTTTCTTTTTGCCTTGTTTTTGCAACTGATGTTTCAGTCATGGGGTGTACTCTTAGGATAAATACTTTTTATTTTCTATGCTTTTATTTTATTTTTGTTGATGGCAAAGGGGGATAAATAGTAAGCACGCTTAAGGCCTGCGTTTCTATGTATTCCCTGCTTCTGTGTTATGTGTTTTGTGCTCTGTTTTCAACTTGCAGGTACATCATACGGTATACAACTGAGAGGGAGTCGATTACAAATGAAGGGAATGAGGCACAATAGAATATCCAACTGAGGGGGAGTCGACTAGACACATCTACCAAGAAATGCGGATCAATAAGGAAGTATTTTCTTTGTTATTTTGTCATTATCAAAAAGGGAAAGATTGCTAGATCTCAGTAAATTTCAATGATGCAAAATAATCAATTACTCCCTATGTGCAGGAAAAGATTCTGAGTAATAAAATGGAGGAAATTAATCCAACGAAAAAGGAAAGAAAAACGGACAAATCAATCAAAGAAGATGGCAAAATCAATTAAAAGAGATATTATAGGAAGGATCTAAATCAAAGGAGATTATGGGCACGAAATCATCCGCTAAATATTCTTCCACATAATGACGTCAATCGAAGGCATCAATCAAGGGATTTGGCAACGGGAATATTCTCTCATTTAAGGAAGAAATCACTCAAGCCGCGAGTCAAGACAAGTCAGCAGAAGAATCAATCTCGGAAAGAATCAATCTACGAATCCATCTGAATACAACTCTCTTGGGTTCGCAACAACAACAATAAGATGTACAAGACTTGAAGACCTCGAGAAGTATAAATACCTACTGCACTAGCTTTGGAATAATATACTTTGATCAAACCAACTTCAATCTCTTTGTTCTACTTCAAACAAAATAATGTAGTATGCTTTAGACTCCTTGTGTAACAAAGAAAAGAGAGAGAGAAAAGAACATTGGTGAAGTATTGTATCAATTATAGAGAGAAGAACGAGTGACATAAGTTGTTGGTGTATAACAACATCAACTCATTTGTACTAAGCTACTTCATACTTGAAAGAGATCACCCTTGCAACCCAAGGGGACTGGACGTAGGATTCACTCTGAATCCGAACCAGTATATAAACATACTGTGTCATTTACTTTCTGCAATTTATCTTTTACAATCCCTTCTCAGAGAGACTCCTAAGTAACATTACAGTAACAAGAAAACAGAAAACTAAACTACCTAAAAACTTAGAGAGAACTAATGTATCCAAATAACCTAGCATTGGATCTTACTCTAGTACAAAGGCACAAGCAGCTGCGATATTGGCATGTCGCAAGATATGAGGGGAGTGACTTTATGTTTTTTGGTCATTTGTGCAAATTCTGTATCATATGTTGTCACATTAGCTACGCGCAGGGGCGGCTCAAGTATATCCGAGGCCTAAAGCCAAAGTTTAATATAAGACCTAAATATTTAAAAAAAAGTTATACAATATGTTTTTATTTAAAATCTATTTTTTTAGCTTTTTGAGATACAAAGTTATTAATAATGTTTTTTATAATCAATTTTCCCTAATAATTCATTTTCAATTGATAATATAGCCAATTCATTTAATCTTTCTTGAGATATTGTTAATTATAGATAAGATTTTATCGAGCAATAGAAGTATAGAACTGTTGAAAGCTTAAATATTTTTGAGAACGAAGGTGAGTAAGAATAATAAATAGAAAGACAGGAAATATGTAGGGGTTTCTGAAATATGAAGAAATCGGGAAAAGAAAGATTGACTTGGACAAATAAAGAAAGGGGAAGTAAATTTTTTACACGTTATCTAATGAAGGAGTAAGAAGTGAAAAATTGAAACGTTGGAAAAACTATTCATCTATCCATGTTTAAGTAAGTCAAATTATTACTTTATGTATGTATCAAAGACCTTTCTTTCCTTTTATATTAAAAACTCTACTTTTGTATTAAAAGTACTAAATATTATTTTTTAAATACCTATAAACCTATTATTTTTAAAAAATAGGATCCAAAATTTGGGGGCATAAGGCACAAGCCTTACAACTCAACACATTAGAGCAGGCCCTGGCTGGCTACGCGGTCTCTTTATATCAGCTATGAATAAAATTTCCGATAAACTTTAACCCCCTCGTCTACTAAGAAAGTAAAACAAAAGGAAAAGTCTATTAATCATGAATGCTAGTAAAAGCAAAACAATTTAAACAATTTTATTAGTTACACGCTCAACGAACTGAATTACAAAATTACGATACAATCAAGATTTACTACATGAGGTACACTTTCCACAACTTATCAGAACAGGAAAAAGAAGAAGAAAAAAAACTAATTCACAACAAAGATCTCATTGAACATAACAATACGAATTAAAGTGACTAAGCTTTTGTTTCTCTTAGTTTCGGAAGGCACAATGCTTTCTGATTTCACCTGCTTTACCAGTAAGAACTCCAATTTTGCCCATTTTTATCATTGATTCTCCAAAATCTTTGAAGAAAGTGGATCCATAGGGATTTACTTGAGACAAAACATAAGCTTTTGTTTGACTATCATTGAGAAGAGCTGCATCAGATGCGAATAACCCTCTTCTTTTGCTAACCATAGTGTAATAATCAGTGTCAAAACTCTTGAAACTTCCAGGGTCCATTTCGACAATGGTGGTCACATCTCCTGGCTTACATTTGATCTTCAAACGACCTATGTAGTTCTGATCCATGTTCGGGTCCATGTCACCTTTGCCAGTGAAATTGTACAAACGGCTTGAGAAGGAAAAACAATGTGACATTCCAATAGTGTGTCCTCCTACGAATAAACAAGGAGAAAATAAAAGAATATAAATTTTGGATTTGTTGAATTAATGTAACTCTTCCACATGTAGTTGTTTCACGGTAAAATATCAATTTTACCTGATAAAACAACAAGG
Source organism: Nicotiana otophora (assembly GCA_000715115.1). Lineage (NCBI taxonomy): Eukaryota > Viridiplantae > Streptophyta > Magnoliopsida > Solanales > Solanaceae > Nicotiana > Nicotiana otophora. Next base: position 76,169 of record AWOL01S0019957.1, read on the forward strand.
TCTTTGATATTTAAGCCCAAGGAGCCAAATGTTGTTTTAAGAGTAGTAAAGTTATCAAAAGGAGTTGGCAAATTCTTTAAGGCATCTGAGAGTATTGAAACTCTCCCATCTCTTCTTCCCAAGGGAACTGCCCAAGTTGGTCCATTAATCTGAAATAACCCATAACATATTATATAAGTATTTGAAATTCTAATAAATTGTTTGAATTTACTAAGTATTTATTTAGTTACCAGTTCAACAGCATCACGGGCTGCTAAGGCTAAAATATCAGAGCAAGACACAATGCCAGGACACTCTTTCTCTAAAGCAGATTTAGCAGCATCAATTACTTGGAATCCCCTCAGGCTTTGATTTGGAATTGCATCTTTCTCTGCTTGATTACCTTTTGTTGAATTCAGTAGTACCGAACCATCACATCCCTGCATCATTAAGTGAATATGTTATAGTGCATTCGACTTGAAAAATATCAAACAAACTAAGGTAAATACATAAGGCATTAAATCGCGGTGCTTACCCTAACAAAACAATCGTGAAAATGCATTCTCAATAAAGGGGCAGCCAGAGTAGGAGCGCGAGAAATGTAGTGAGCTGTTGTTTGTTTGACAATTGCCTCTACATTTGGACATGTTTTCTTATAGAACCCTACTTCTACACCTTGACAATTAGCAACCTCTAATATGCAAAAAAGTTGAAGAATGAGAAATGAAAGAAACTTAAATGTTGCCATTATCTGTTTTGGACAAAGGATTATGAAAATCTCAATGTACTTTCTTGCTTGAAGTGATGATTGGGACACTCAAATACATGTCCTTTAAATAGGAAGATGATTGTGATATACAAATCCTTTAATTTGATTTGTTAAATTGGCATAGCTGNAAAACATAAGCTTTTGTTTGACTATCAGTGAGAAGAGCTGCATCAGATGCGAATAACCCTCTTCTTTTGCTAACCATAGTGTAATAATCAGTGTCAAAACTCTTGAAACTTCCAGGGTCCATTTCGACAATGGTGGTCACATCTCCTGGCTTACATTTGATCTTCAAACGACCTATGTAGTTCTGATCCATGTTCGGGTCCATGTCACCTTTGCCAGTGAAATTGTACAAACGGCTTGAGAAGGAAAAACAATGTGACATTCCAATAGTGTGTCCTCCTACGAATAAACAAGGAGAAAATAAAAGAATATAAATTTTGGATTTGTTGAATTAATGTAACTCTTCCACATGTAGTTGTTTCACGGTAAAATATCAATTTTACCTGATAAAACAACAAGGTCTTTGATATTTAAGCCCAAGGAGCCAAATGTTGTTTTAAGAGTAGTAAAGTTATCAAAAGGAGTTGGCAAATTCTTTAAGGCATCTGAGAGTATTGAAACTCTCCCATCTCTTCTTCCCAAGGGAACTGCCCAAGTTGGTCCATTAATCTGAAATAACCCATAACATATTATATAAGTATTTGAAATTCTAATAAATTAATTGAATTTACTAAGTATTTATTTAGTTACCAGTTCAACAGCATCACGGGCTGCTAAGGCTAAAATATCAGAGCAAGACACAATGCCAGGACACTCTTTCTCTAAAGCAGATTTAGCAGCATCAATTACTTGGAATCCCCTCAGGCTTTGATTTGGAATTGCATCTTTCTCTGCTTGATTACCTTTTGTTGAATTCAGTAGTACCGAACCATCACATCCCTGCATCATTAAGTGAATATGTTATAGTGCATTCGACTTGAAAAATATCAAACAAACTAAGGTAAATACATAAGGCATTAAATCGCGGTGCTTACCCTAACAAAACAATCGTGAAAATGCATTCTCAATAAAGGGGCAGCCAGAGTAGGAGCGCGAGAAATGTAGTGAGCTGTTGTTTGTTTGACAATTGCCTCTACATTTGGACATGTTTTCTTATAGAACCCTACTTCTACACCTTGACAATTAGCAACCTCTAATATGCAAAAAAGTTGAAGAATGAGAAATGAAAGAAACTTAAATGTTGCCATTATCTGTTTTGGACAAAGGATTATGAAAATCTCAATGTACTTTCTTGCTTGAAGTGATGATTGGGACACTCAAATACATTTCCTTTAAATAGGAAGATGATTGTGATATATAAATCCTTTAATTTGATTTGCTAAATTGGCATAGCTGCAATAATGGAAAGTTGATTTTTAAATTTAGCAGTTAGCACTTTCTAAGTGAAGCAGTTTTTAATGTTATTATTGCTAATATGCGAAATGGATTGTATAAATGGCAGAGCTGGTACTAAGAAGTTGATTTTTATATTTAGCAGTTAGTACCTTCCAAACTAAGCCATTTTTAATGTTCTTGTTGTTGATATATGAAAAATGGACTCACCAGAAAAGAAAATATAATAAGAAAACAAAAAGGAAAAGACAACGAAGAGCTTTAATATTTTACCATGCTACTGTTGTGTGGTTGATTTGTTAAATATTTTTTAAAGAAGATTCAGTACTCTATCAACCATATCAAGTGCCATCGACGCGAGAATACTCTTAAGTGCAGAAGTCAGATTTAAGGCTAGTTGAACTTAGATTACTCCCCAATGAATTTGGTATGTTTAAAACTCTTTACAATTGTGGCGGTGTATATAATTTAAATCATTTTTCAAAACTATTTAATCTGAGCATTTTTATTTTTGAAAGTCTTACTTCCACCTATTTAAAAGGATAATTTCGTTACTTTGCCTATATTTGATTTACGTGACAAAACAAACTTCCTTTATTTCTAGAGATGGGGAGTATACGCTATTCTATCTTTTCGGGCAAAAAATACTCATTTTGATGTTCTTTTAAAAGGTTGTATTAAAAACTCAGAATCTCGTAGTTGGTAAGACTAAGCATTTTTCTTTTCTTTTCTCTTATTTATCTTTCATGTAGAGAAAAATTTAACTTTTTACGTAACAAATATTTCTGAATCTCTGTCGATAATAGTAGGAGAAAATTTACTTGAAACATATAGAAAAATAGCTAATAAAAAAATGTTTGACATGTTTTATAAGCTTGATATTCAGTAAACCGAATATCAAGTTTAGTAGCGTTGACATTTTTATAAATGTAGCAGGAGAATTTACAACCAACTCCCTCATTTTTATAAATGCAGCAGGAGAATTTACCCTTAAAATGGATAACAATTAAATTTGAACGCGGTTTTAAGGATATGTGGATTGATTCGACACAAGTAATCAAGAACATTAGATAAACGAAATAAAGATAATATCAATAACCGAAGCAGTTGAGACATTAAGTCCGGGCTCAAATTTAAACTTAATAATAGTTTTGCCCTCGACCGGACCCTCGATTCGGAGCCAAATGTGTACGAAGAACTATGATTAAAATAAGAAATTCTCAGCAACTAGAGAGCAGAGAAAAAAGTTTATATTCTTTTGATATGCCTGTTACAATATTTATTGAATGAAAAATCTTACCTTTTATATAGTAGGATAGTTTCATCCCTAGTACAACTCTAAAAAAGGTTTAAAACAAAATCCTCCTTTCTCGTCAATTACTGATATGCTACCGACATCGGGCGAGATTCGCGTCATGATACCCGGCTGGGAGTGGATATCAGGGCTTTCTGTTAGTCGTGTGCAACCGTTTGTAGTGCTTCCCGAGGTTCGCTCTGGGTCCGGGGAGTGTTGTCTTGCCAGACACGGTGGCGAACACTCTGTTCGGCCCATGGTACGAGAAGTCACTGGCTTCGATTCTGATCCCATGCAGTCATGTCTCTGCTTCGTTTGATCCACCGAAAAATCGGGATACATGTTACCCTCGATTTTACCCGCATACACCTTGCAAATTAGTATGGTTCTAATCATATACGCTACAATTTAGAGGTAAGTCCAAGATTTAAAATTTATGGATTCTGAAATTTATAATATGTACATATTTAATGAATTTTTTAATACATATATAGAGTTTGGAATTGATCATACACATGCACAAATGCACAATATAAGCCACATCAATGATCACACAACATAAAGTTAAAAGATGAACATGAGATTTGATGAGGTTCAGTTAATGTGCCTCCAAATAAAAGGTATGAATAAAAATTATTGGATTCACACGTGAACACAAAATTAATACTAGTATAGATTCGCCCTTGCCAATGCTCTCAAACCTTGCTTCAAGTGTATTCTCACTTCCTTCTCGTTGTGCTAGAATCTCACATTACTTAAGTGTATCATGAGTTATAAGATTTTGGACAATCATATCTACTCGAACTTACTTTAAGGTAGAATTACATCTAAGGTCTATTTCTCAACACAACATTTCAATTAAAAATATTACTGATGTTGTGGGCTATCCAATGTTGGTATACCTATGTAATAATAATGTTACTCCACGGCCAGATGTACAATTTTGAACTTCCAAGGGTACGTTATAAGAATCACATATTGGTTAATCATATGGGTTGTATACTTGTGTTCTCCTAATATACTCATGGACTATCCTGATCTCGACTGGAACTAGGTGATGGAATTTGAGTTATGTCCAACGTTCATTCTTTTAATACAACGGCACATTGGTAAAGTGAGATATATGAAAACCACCATTGATTATTATATCAATCCTTCAACTCCAAGATCATGGATAAATAAGAGGGCATGTTGGACCATAATAATTGTGTATTGATACGAACGCGGAAGCAAAAATACAAGAACACAAATAAAAAGGATAGAAAGATAGAATTTAGCAAAGAACTAATTAGGGAATTGAAAGAACATTTGAAATCTATCTCAAATACCCATTCAATTAAAACCTAATTAACCCTAGACTATAGGATAACCCTCAAGGGGAAGAATCCCCGTAAAAGCCACCTTAACAAGTTTATAATCAACCAAGGAATTCATCCTTACACTCGCTCAAGGAGTTCAACACTCATCAATATCATATCAAAATAAGCTACGTCTAAAATGAGAGCCTTAAGGGTTATTTATATTAGGGAGCTAAATATTACAGGTATAGCCACCAAATATAATATAGACTTTAATTGTTGGCGAAATTGTTCATGTAGCCGCCCTATTATGAAAGTAGCCTCCAACTAGAATCCAAATTACACGATGGCTATCTAGATTGTATCATGTACTAATCCAATTTCAATGCTCTTTTTTTAATTTAATTTTTTTATTTTGTAACATTGCTTTGCTAAAACTGGTAAAATATGCTGACATACGTGGAAGAAATAAGAAGACAAATAAACTCAAGATTGAAACCAGAAAGGGACTAATATAATACAGATTGAAGTTTGCAACACTTGAACTGTAGAGTCCTATAATAATGTCTTGTTTAGCTCTAAAGTCTAAACTAAATAGTTTTTGAAGATATATAAAGCTGTCGATACAAAAAAACGCGTTGGTTATGTAGGGCAGATGGATATAGTAGAGCCTGTATATTATTCCTTTAGTTGTCAGCTAGCTATATATGCTAATTATTTCTTTTGGTTATAAATAATTTAGTTTGAGTGTAGACATCAAAATTTTAATAGATTAAGTCCATATGAAAATTGGTCTAAATCCTAAATTCAAGATACTACAAGACGCCTCTTGTAATTCTAAGAGTCTATTAGTGTTGCTTGGAGGTTACTCTAAAAAAACTCTAAGTTGGAAACTATTCTACCATAACCCTAGATCACTCCTATAAAAAGGGTTATATATTCCCTTTAAAACGAATCTTGAAACTTGAGATCATCTCGAAATTTCATAAATTTATGAAATATTCACAAAGATCAAAGAAATCACTCCCTTGGCCCCGTGTAAACAAGTTTCTCCGCTCGAGCTAGTTTTTTTAGTTGAGTTATGTCCTAAATCATGATTAAAAAGAGGGCTTGTTAGACCATAATAATTGTGTACTAAACCAATTTAGATTATGTTGGATAGAGTTTAGAAAAACATTAGTATTCACTAACTACCCTATTCTTCAATTGGGTAGTTATGGATGGTAGACCTGATTCTCGTTATTCTAATATCGTCCAAAACTAGCTACTTTGTTCTCCAATTGGGTAGTTACTGATAGAAAATTGTAAAATAGTACCATGCTATCACTTACAGGGTTTTTGTATAAAATATAGTCAGAATATGTAAAGTAATAAAGAAATAATCACAACTTAAAAAAAGCGAATTAGAAAAATAGTCACATAAAAAATCTGATTGATGTGTTGTCATAAAATTTGAAACTTATACAAGTAAAATACATTCTTTGTGTTCTGATCACAAGCATGTGAAAAAATATCTTGTGATACTTAGACATTTCGAGATGTCATTTTTCAATTATTCTTGAAGGGAAACCTTGGAGCAATGGTAAAATTATCTTTGTGTGACTTACATATTATAGATTGGAGTTGTGGAAGCAGTTATTAATGTTTGGCTGTCTACATCACACTCATAGGGGTGCGATCCTTCCCCGAACCCTACGTGAATACATGATGCTTTGTGTTGCCTTTTTATTTTTCAATTTTTCGAGACAATTCATAGTAATATATCTACCACATGCACTTTTTTTGTTTTTTCCCATTTTTTTCCCTTTCATATTCTCAAAAGATAGACAAGACCCTCCACTACAATTTGAGTGATAATTAGTATTTAGTATTTAATTTTGATAGATTTCTCCTGCCTCTTCTGTAAGCGGTGCAAAAGGTTGATGAATTGAATCAGATGTGCTCAATGTGCATTGTAGTCTAGAAACCAAATATTTCGACTCCAAGTGCAGAAGAAGCGGAGAAGAATAAATAGAAAACAAATCAGGTTTTCTATCGCTTCTTTTAAGTTATAATTATTTTTCAATTACTTTATGAATTGTTGGAAATATTTAGTGCGGATTAGTTAGGCCCACATGTTAGAAATAATTTATTATTTGTATTGGGCCAAGCCCACTTCTTTGATTATAATTTTTACCCACGATGTATAGTCTGGGCCGGGTCACATATAAGGAGACCAAAGAGGTCTGTCTCAAATGTAATGTAAATACTCATTTTGCACAAATATGAAATAAACTCTTTCTCTCTCTCGAACACAGTAAACCCTAGAACAAATTTTTCTTGATTTCAGCTCATTTTCTGCTGTCAACATGGTATTAGAGCCCGGAATCTCATAGATCTGGTTGCCCTATCGTCTGATGTTACCCTTAAAGAGTATGGTTGGAGTTTTCCGTTGATTCCGAGATCTCGTCGGATCGTCAATTTTTGCTTTCTCGGAGATATTTCAAGTTTTTTTTCGCTGTTGTTTCTGCTTATCTTCGGGCTTTCTTCCTTTCAAGTTAGCTTTTCGGTGTTCATCAGTTGTGCTTCTCCTTTGAGCTTGGGGTCAACATTTGGGGACATCGCCTGTTTTTTTGTTTTTTGGAGTATTGCTGAGTATTTTTTCTTCTCTTTTCAAGGCCGTACTCGTTTGGTTGCGAAGAGTTATGGTATATTATTTCCGGTGCTGTTTTTTTTTTTGTCATCGATTGCATGCCTTAGGATTTATTTCTTCTATAGATGGAATTCATCAAATCGTGGGGTTAAGTGTGTATAACGGTGAGTATTATCTGATGGTTATTCCATCGAGTACATCATCTTCCTCTTCTACGAACCATTCTACTCCTATTGACCATAGTGCTGCAAGTCGCCTTCCCTTTCATCTTGATGACTATACGCATCCCTGTCACCCTCTATATGTGCATCCCTCTGACTTGCTAGGTTCTTCTTTGATCACTGAGCCTTTTGATGGCTCATATTATGGGAGTTGGCGTAGATCCATTTTAGTGGCATTATCTGTTTGAAATAATTTGGAATTCATCCATGGAATGTTTGAGAGACCTCCAGAGGGGTCTCCTCTTCTTCGCCAATGGCAGAGGTGCAATAATTTAGTTATTTCATGGCTAGCCAACTCTGTGACTAAGGAAATTCATCGTATCATTGACTACTCTGAGTTTGCCAAGGATATTGGGAAGGAACTTGAGACTAGGTATGGAAAAGCTGATGGAGCTAGGGTCTTTGAGTTAAAGAAAGAGGTAGCACACATTTATCAGGGTGCTCTTGACAGTCCTTCTTATTTTAACAAATTCAAACAACTTTAGGATGAATCGTCCTCTCTTTCTGCCAATTCTGATGATATGTGCACTTGTAGGGGAAGTATTAGGTCTGAGGAAAAATAAAAGATTTATCAATTTCTTCTGGGGCTGAATGATACCTATGTTCAAGTCAGAAGCAATATTTTAATGATAAATCCCCTTCCTTCTATTTACACAGTCTATGGTATTCTCTTAAGTGATGAGAAACAGAGACAGGTGTCTACTGCATCTCATTTCTCCTCAGAATCTGCCTCTTTTAATGATTGGTCTTCTAAACAGCCTTATACTCCTAAAGTGAATTTTGATAATGAGAGGGGTGCAGTCACCTGCAAATACTATAAGAAGCCTGGGCAAAAAATGCTATAAACTCCATGGTTATCCACGAAATTTCAAGTTCTCTAAGGGTGGTGGTCCCAGGAAGGCTTCAACACATAGTGCACTTGATTTTTCTGCATCTCAGGCATCTGCTTTTTAGCCCACTGGTGGTGCTGTTCAGACTGGCTTCTCTGACTCATCNTACTACAAGACGCCTCTTGTAATTCTAAGAGTCTATTAGTGTTGCTTGGAGGTTACTCTAAAAAAACTCTAAGTTGGAAACTATTCTACCATAACCCTAGATCACTCCTATAAAAAGGGTTATATATTCCCTTTAAAACGAATCTTGAAACTTGAGATCATCTCGAAATTTCATAAATTTATGAAATATTCACAAAGATCAAAGAAATCACTCCCTTGGCCCCGTGTAAACAAGTTTCTCCGCTCGAGCTAGTTTTTTTAGTTGAGTTATGTCCTAAATCATGATTAAAAAGAGGGCTTGTTAGACCATAATAATTGTGTACTAAACCAATTTAGATTATGTTGGATAGAGTTTAGAAAAACATTAGTATTCACTAACTACCCTATTCTTCAATTGGGTAGTTATGGATGGTAGACCTGATTCTCGTTATTCTAATATCGTCCAAAACTAGCTACTTTGTTCTCCAATTGGGTAGTTACTGATAGAAAATTGTAAAATAGTACCATGCTATCACTTACAGGGTTTTTGTATAAAATATAGTCAGAATATGTAAAGTAATAAAGAAATAATCACAACTTAAAAAAAGCGAATTAGAAAAATAGTCACATAAAAAATCTGATTGATGTGTTGTCATAAAATTTGAAACTTATACAAGTAAAATACATTCTTTGTGTTCTGATCACAAGCATGTGAAAAAATATCTTGTGATACTTAGACATTTCGAGATGTCATTTTTCAATTATTCTTGAAGGGAAACCTTGGAGCAATGGTAAAATTATCTTTGTGTGACTTACATATTATAGATTGGAGTTGTGGAAGCAGTTATTAATGTTTGGCTGTCTACATCACACTCATAGGGGTGCGATCCTTCCCCGAACCCTACGTGAATACATGATGCTTTGTGTTGCCTTTTTATTTTTCAATTTTTCGAGACAATTCATAGTAATATATCTACCACATGCACTTTTTTTGTTTTTTCCCATTTTTTTCCCTTTCATATTCTCAAAAGATAGACAAGACCCTCCACTACAATTTGAGTGATAATTAGTATTTAGTATTTAATTTTGATAGATTTCTCCTGCCTCTTCTGTAAGCGGTGCAAAAGGTTGATGAATTGAATCAGATGTGCTCAATGTGCATTGTAGTCTAGAAACCAAATATTTCGACTCCAAGTGCAGAAGAAGCGGAGAAGAATAAATAGAAAACAAATCAGGTTTTCTATCGCTTCTTTTAAGTTATAATTATTTTTCAATTACTTTATGAATTGTTGGAAATATTTAGTGCGGATTAGTTAGGCCCACATGTTAGAAATAATTTATTATTTGTATTGGGCCAAGCCCACTTCTTTGATTATAATTTTTACCCANTTTGGAGCAATGGTAAAATTATCTTTGTGTGACTTACATATTATAGATTAGAGTTGTGGAAGCAGTTATTAATGTTTGGCTGTCTACATCACACTCATAGGGGTGCGATCCTTCTCCGAACCCTACGTGAATACATGATGCTTTGTGTTGCCTTTTTATTTTTCAATTGTTCGAGACAATTCATAGTAATATATCTACCACATGCACTTTTTTTGTTTTTTTCCATTTTTTTCCCTTTCATATTCTCAAAAGATAGACAAGACCCTCCACTACAATTTGAGTGAT
>AWOL01S0019959.1:18958-36169 GCA_000715115.1 Nicotiana otophora
GACATCACCCTTCGTGCATTAACACTCACAATATGGCACGGCATCACCCTTCGTGTATTAACACTCACAATATGGCACGGCATCACCCTCCGTGCATTAACACTCACAATACGGCACGGCATCACCCTTCGTGCATTAACACTCTCCCACAACAGGGAGATAGAATAACAAGTACATACCTTACTTCAACGTTTGGTTCCACAATATAAATCTCAACTTTTAAATAAATACTCGTTTAGCAATAGAAAATCCGTAAACATGATAATGACGATCAATTTAACAACACTAGTATAAACATGTAGTAATTAGATATAGGAAAGAGAAAATATAAGAAAAACGGAAGAAACATGGAAAAACAGATAAATTGGCAGCGCATAAGTACTCGTCACCTCACATATACACCACTCACATGAATTTCACTTACCAAATAATCTAAGGTTCCTAATTCTCTCAAGTCAGGGTTAGACACAACACTTACCTTGCTCTGAAAGCCACTTAATTCTCAATCACAGCTTTTCCTTTGGAATTCACCTCCAAACCACTCGTATCTATTCAAAACTGACTCAATAATATCAAATATTGCTAAAGAAATCAATTATATTGCATAAATTAAATTTTCTAAATTTTCCTCCAAAAAGTCAAAAATTGACCCCGAGCCCGCTTCGTCAAAACCCGAGGTTCGGACCAAAATTCTTTTACCCATTCACCCTCGAGCCCGAAAATATAATTAGTTTTGGAATCCAACCCCAAATCAAAGTCTAAATTCTCAAATTTATGAAATTCCCAATTCCCCCAAAATCCCTAATTTCTACCCTTAAAGAACAAGATTAAAGACTGAAAATTCATTAAATGATGATGGAAACTGAAGAAAACAAGTTAGAAAGTACAAATCTATGATTGAGTGTCGAAATCCTTCTTCAAGAATCGCCCTAGGTCGAGTTCTATGGAAGAAAATATGAAATTTTGAACAAATCCTATTTTGAAGTCTGTTTTAAAACACTGGACAGGCCTTCATCGCGTTCGTGAGAGGCCTGTCGCGATTGCAATGCACAACGGCTTATGGCCTTCGCGTTTGTGAGTCTTTCTACGCATTCGCGTAAGGCAGCTCCCCCCAAGACTTCGTGTTCGCGACCCAGTGGATGCGTTCGTGTAGAAGAACATGACCCCCTCCCCCAGGTCCCTTAACCTATCGCGTTCGCGGGAGACTGATCGCGTTCGCGAAGGGTACCACCCCCAATGCTTCGCGTTCGCGACCAGTCCTTCATGTTCGCGAAGAAGAAATTACCTCCCAGCCTAGTTTACACTTCGCGATCGCAAAGGTTGCTTCGCGATCGCGAATCACAAAATACATGTGCACCAGCAACAGCAAAACAACAGAAATTCTAAGTCTGAAACATCCCGTAGCCTATCCAAAGCTCACCCGAGCCCTCGGGTCTCCAAACCAAACATGCACACAAGTCTAAAAATATCATACGGACTTGCTCGCGCGATCAAATCGCCAAAATAACACATAGAACTCTGAATTTAGCACCAACTCAAATGAAATTCTCAAGCACATTTTAAAATTTCTATTTTCTCAACTGGACGTCCGAATCATGTCAAATCAACTCCGTTTCTCACCAAATTTCACAGACAAGTCTTAAATATCATAATGAACTTGTACCGGACTCCGAAACCAAAATACGAATCCGGTACTCACAATGCCAAACATCAATCAATTCTTAAAAATAATTAATTTTCAGACTTTTAATTTTCATCCAAAATTCATAACTCAAGCTAGGGACCTCCGAATTCGATTCCCAGCAAACGTCCAGGTCCCATAATTCGATACAGACCCACCGGGACTATCAAAATATGGATCCGGGCCCGTTTACCAAACATATTGACCGAAGTCAACTAAAATCAACTTTTAAGGCAAAAATTCTTATTTTCATTAGTTTTAAACATAAAACCTTTTCGGAAATATGCCCGGACTGCGCACGTAAATCGAAAAGGGTATAAATGAGATTTTTAGGGTTTAAGAGCACAGAATCGAGTTCTAAAATATAAGATGACCTTTTGGGTCATCATAGTTTATCGCATCAATCGATTAAAATTTATGTAAAAGAACAAGTTATGTAAATTTGTAATGGACATTAAAGTAGATGTAAATAAAGAATATTAAAAGTAGATATGCATGTATATTATTGTGGGAAAAAATACATGTAAATTACTAAAATATTAATCATAGGAGTAAAATATTGTACGTACATTTAATGTTAGATAAAAAAAGAATATGTAATAACAATATTCTGGAGAGTAAAGTTTTATGTCAAATATGCGAAAGAAAATTTGTTGGTGATGTATAGTTCTAAATATTAGGAGTTTCTATATAGTTAAAATAATAAAAAAATAAAATTTAATAATTAAAATTTTATTTGATTTTAAATAATAGAAGATTAATTAAATTCTAATTTATTTCTAATATGAAAGCTGTTTTAAACAATAAAAATGCGAATAAAATTTTGCTAAGGTGCTTCATATTTTTAATATAGTATCGATAGATGTAAAATAAGTCTGTTGCATCTTATTGTACGTTCGTTGGGCGTTACCTCGTATTAATGAGAATAATTCTTTTAAAACGACATAAATATTATTCAAAAGATATGTTTACGTTATAATATAGCAATTAACAAAAAAATATAAGTTTTAAATGATAATTGTGTTAATCATGTTTAGGAATTTGATCTATTCTAGTAGTTCTTCCTTTAGTTTGTTCAAATACTTGCTTCATTATACAAAAATATCATAGGAATAACGTTTGATTGAAAGGTGAAAATATATTTTGTGCCTACCCGCTTTAAAAGTTTTAGAACTATAATAATTAAGACCCTTAAACCTAAAAATGATGTCCTAAACTAAAAATATGATTTCAAGGCATTTGGCCTACGCGCCTTAGCCTAATATGAATTTGTAATATATGGTTTTTAAGCTTCTAAATCTGAAAACGTAATTTTCTTTTATAAATAAGGTATAGTAGATAATTAGAATAGGAAAAACTTTAATACATAAAATTTAAATAATTTTGACGTTCTAAATATTTAAGAAATAATTAAGGTCCTAAATATTTTTAAAAATAATTAAATGACTATTTTGTTCATTGTAAATTTGTTTGACACTTCCTAAAGTAAAACTATGCAAGTTTTGATGATAAAAACAATATAATAGTAAAGCTTATTTTATAGAAGCATTACATATATAATTGAAACAGGAAAAGATTTATATAAGGTAAAAATAAAGACTCCTAATACAAAAAGGAGTTCAAAGTACTTATTCTTTACCTAATAACTTATAAAAAATAATCTAAACCTAAAATGAGTGCAAAGTGGTCGAAAACTTTCCTTAGATAAATTATATTTGAAATTTGATACTTCTAAATTTAAGTGGAGGCCGAAGGTGAAAAACCATCCTAAATATAAAACTAAATGGAGTTTGAAAGTGACGACAATTTTATTAAAAGATCGTCTTAAACATATAAGGAGTACAAAGTTTCGGAAATTTTCCTAGTTGTAATTGGAAGTTCATGCAATTTAATACTACTAAATCTACATGGATTTGAAAAGGCATTTCTAAATAGTAGGAGAATAATTAAATGAGTATCCTTAAATATTAGGGAATTTATTTAATAAATATTGTTAATTATTAGAGAAATAATTAAATGACAGTTTTTTCAAGTGTGAACTTTATTTTTAGAGGGTAAAAAAGGTGAACGACATTTCGCTAAGGGTCTTCGTGCTTTTAATATAACTAGTATCTATGAACGTGCGTTGCACGTTAATAATGACATGTGATGATTTAAATATTTATTTATATGAAGAAAAAATAAAATTTAATTAATGAGAGAAATTTTATGTATAATAATACAGCAATCATCTAAATGCCGAAAAATATTATTACATTAATATAATACATGAAGTTAAAATAAAAGGACATCATCAAAACTTACACTAATGATCACTTTTGTCTTGTTAATTAGATAATAATATATTATAGTTTAAAAGTAATTAATGTGATGGTATCTTAACGAACACATCTTTATGGACAATATTTTTTTGTGTATGTTTCCTCCTAATACGTTAGTTGCTCTGTCTTAACCAAAACTCTTGTTGTCGATCTTGATATCCCTCTTGAAAGTGCAACATATAGTTGTTCGTGCAAGAAAACATATTGCGGTAAATATAGTCCAATAATTGAAACAACCTCTCTATCCTCATAAGGTAGGGGTAAGGTTTGCATACACACTACCCTCCCCAGACCTCACGGTGTGGGATAATACTGGGTATGTTATTGTTGTTGTTGTTGTTGTTGTATAATCCAAATTTAGGATGTTTGTCCTTATACTTTATTTATTATATTTGCAAAACATAAACATACTAAAAATTATTTTCACTCAAATTAAAAGGATATTCTTTAGTTTCGAAAGACGAAAGTTGAATTAAGGGATAAGAATATACTTAGAAGCACTTTAACCAGTATAATAATTTTTGCGTGTATGACGTTATTGTCAAAACTTCTATATATCATTTGTGTGCAATTACATAAGCTATTCGGCGTATCTAAGTTTTTTAGTAGCATGACGGGCATAGTTTTCTTCAAAATTAACCTATATACAGTGGAAGATCAATTTTAACTTAGTCTATTATATATACGGTGACACTAACATACGTAGGAAATAAAAAACTTGACAACAAACATGTATGGTAGAAGACCATTTGGTATTAAAGTATTTAATTATTCTTCTTGGTAGTAATTATTGATATTATTTTCTGTTGAGTCAAAAACTGAAAAATATTTTAGTTTTACTATAAAATTTTGCAATCAACATTTTATTTAGTTGATCTATATATTCATTTATACTATCTAAGATATCTTTTTAATTCTATCATGCGATTTGCACATATTGCGTTTTAATTTAATGATAGAAATATTTCTTTTATTAAATGCACTACTATTACCATTGGGATTGATAACCGAGTGTTCATGAAGAACCAAATCATCTTTTATTAGATGCTCTTCTTCATTTCCCACACGAAGCAAGAAGACACTGAATACTAGATCTGTTCTTACTTTATATTTCTTGTCAGTTGAATCTTTTTCCTTTGAGGCCAGAAATATGACTTCGGAGAGCTAGCTTTTACAGTCTCTACTTTTGTCGATTTTGAAAATTCACCTCCCAAACCATTAATTTTTCACCAAATGGTTCATTAATATCCAATATATCTCTAGAACTTCGGGCAATTATTTCGATTGTTTGACACTTAGTCACAAGCGCTTCATCCCATATTATCAATTTTGCTTTCCTTATAAATTTAGCACCATTGCTCTGCTTTGATATATTTGTGATGGTTATTTAAGTTGTTTGAAGAGGTATATCAAATCTAAAGTGGGCCTCACAATAAAATCGTTGTTGGTACACTACTTGCTATTATTGCTAACACGGTCATGCCTCTTGATATGATATTCGCAAGTAATGCATGACATAGAAATATTATTTCGATTCCGTCGGAAGCATCTACAAAGAATAATCTCGTTATACCAGAGTCGGCTCTTTATAATATAGTCTTGAAAGCTTGTTCTTGTTTAGGATTTAGCTTTGACTGTGCTTACTCTCACACTTGTATGATATTTTGATTCTTAATAATATACTAACATTTTTACTTTATGTTATAACGCTCTTTTTATGGAATAAATTTATGTACCTTAAGATGTTTTTAAAACTTGAATAAGAATTTTACTCATATGATGAATTTAAATAATTATTAAATTGGACTCTCTTGCTAAATAATTAATTAAAAAATTTAATTATTTAGTTTTAACATAAAAAATAATTTATTCTATGTTGATTTAGATCTTAATATTAGTTTATCTCTTATTTAAAATATTTAATCTTAATTATAATTTTATCCACCGTAAATTTTATTTTCAAAGAGTAAAAGATTGATATGACATTTCACTTTTAGATCTTTATGTTGTAGAATCATTAGTGATATTGACTCTTACCAACCATATTTTTCTCTTTCTCACACATTTATATTCTTAAATATTTTCTTAGTTGTTATTTAATAATTGGGTATTTTTCAATAATACACGAAAAATTGATATAAAAAAAGTACTTGAGTAGGAAAATAGTTCAAATATAATATAAAAATCTATTATCATAGGGGTACTTTTTCTCAAATTCAACTCTTTATGTAGTCCATTTAATATTATTTTTATTGTTTCTTTGTATTGGACATTATGGAGTGGTAATGTAATGCCAATACAGAGGATTCTTATGAAATTAATTTTATTAAATCTTCCTACATATTTTTAATAAGAATTTAATAGACAAAATTTATTAATTTTAAAATCTTAAATATTAAAAATTAGTATAGATTGTATTGTAGTCCAAAAAATGGGTTATTGCAGTTATGTCCTTCCCCTATGAGTTCTTCCGTTTAATATTTTAGGGCTATTTTGATATATTAATATTGTATTTATGTTTTTATAGTAATATGCTCTCATTTTTTTAAATGGATTTGGACAATATAATACATTCTAAAATTAAATTTAGTTTTAGGACATTATAATACGTTTTCAAATTAAATTAGTAATAGGAAGTAATAGGATTGCATGACTAAAGATATTTACTTATTCAATTTTATATGAATTAGACCGCCCCAAAGTAATTATACTAATAGGATCCCTAAAGGTAATCATGTAGGATTTCTAACGTGTAGTATTATGTCCTAAAACTAATAGGATTATAAGGCTAATATCTAGAATTCCGATTATATCCTTTTATTATGAATTATTATGCTTAATATTATAAGGTTATTTTTATAAAGCAACGGTTCACATGCATTGACTATTATGGGAATGACTTCATTACAAAATACTTTTTCTGCCTTTTTTGGGGGTGGTGGGGTGGGGAGGTTTCAAAAGATAACTTAGGACCCTTTGTCCGTAGATTTTTTTTAGTTTCTTTTTTTTTTGTTTGATTTTTTTGTTCATGAAATTTTATGAGTTTTTGGAGATTTTTCGAAAATGAATTTTTCAAAAACTAACCACTTTTCCAAAATTTTCGGAAAAAACTTTTAGCGGCACTCACAAAAATACAATATGTTTTCAAGTGAAATGTATGTTCAAGTATAATTTCAAATTTCAAACACTATTTTTTAACTTAACACCAAATACTACTTTTTTTCAAAAATTATAATTTTTATGTCCAAACGCCTACTTAGTATTATATGTTCACTAGAAAAAATGGAGTGCTAAAGTTTGCAATCTTCGTTATAATAGTAATATTAGAACGTGTGTGTATTAGACATGAATTATGCATATATTATACATCTACCGATTATTTTAGTTTAAGTGGTTGGGTCAGAACAATTTAGGTTAATTTTTCTTATGAATTAAAGTACAAAGAGTTGTATATCGTAATGGTTAAAGTTTGCGCAATTAGTTTCAAATATGCAAGCTGATTCTTATTTAAAAATTCCAGATATTATTTTAACGCTAAAAATATCATTTTGTTTTGATTATGAACTTATAATTAATTAAATTAGGAAAGTGTTTACCCTCAAAATCGGATAGTAATTAAATTTGTAAGTGATTTTAAGTATACGTGGATTAATTTGACACAAAATAATAAATTAGATTGCAATTGAAATAAATAACGATAAAGTAAATGCAAACCACACGAATTGGATAATTTCAGCCTTGGAAGGTTAGCCACCCTTGAGTCGAATGCACTTCGATCGATATCAAGACATAGAAGAATAAGAGCTTAAAGAGAATAATAATAATGTATTGTTTTGGAATGTGTGTTACAATATATTAAATGAATTATCACACCCCCTTTATATAGCATAGGAGTCCTACTTTAGGTACAATTCTATAAAGGGTAAAACATCTCTTGATTTGCAGATTGTCAGTTCCTTATTGATACGTGCCAAGATTTTCGCCGTAATATCCGACCGGTCACGGATATTTCGGTCTTTTGTTGGTTATGCTAACAATGTTTCTTCAAGCTCGTTCGGGGTTATGGTCGACTCCGGGATCACGCACTCAATGTTCTCGAAGGCAGGCGTTCTGACCCCAGGTTCTAGCCCGTTGGGACTTGGGGTCCATCTTCAGCCCTTTATTGCCAAGTTCCGAGCCTGACCCACCATGTCGTAGGCGAGCTCGATTTCGACCGTATACAGATAGTCCCCTCATTTTTCGGAAAATAGATGACAAGAAATGACATGAGCTTCTGATTTTTACTTTGATATCCTGCAACAGAAACGGAATAAACGAAACGTCTCGTCAGTCAAGTCTTAATGGCATTAAATGCTAGTCAGTTACCGGTCGGCCACTCCTGGATGTGAACCGTCGCTGAAAACTATAAATACTCCTTCCTTTGTTCATTCAAATTTTACATCCAAGCCTTCTACCCTCGTACCTAAGAAATTTTAATACTTCCAGGCACTTATATTCTTGTTTTTTGAGATCTTTTATAAGAACTTTTGTTCATCTTCATCCCAAACTATCAAGTGTACTCCTTTAGGTTCCTCTTTTCCCTCATTTTTCCTCCATTTTCACAAAAATGGCGAAGATTTCAAAAATTGTTCCCCAAATAGAAAAAACCTTTCTACCTCGCAGCTGACTACCGAGGAGACCATTTCGAGTACTGTTGTCGAGGAACTAGTACTGGAACCTCCCTTAAAAATATTCATCTCCGGGGGGTGCCGGATCAATGCTATTTTAAGGTTGAAAACCCTCTTCCGTACAAGGCCGGTGCGAGGGGGTCTCGAGGTACATCTGCTCGATCACTGAGGATGTTCTCTCTGTGGTCAAAAAGGATTTCAATTTTAGTGATTCCCGAACCCGACGAAGACATCACCACCCATGTCTCGGTCAAATTCATCCTTCATTCTGGAGGATCATGATCCTTCTCCGTTTCTTTGTGAGCAAGATCAAATGATGCACGTTCACCATCGATCACCTCATGAGTTTATACAGTCACTGACTCTACTGGGGGGATTGATCAAGCTCATGCGTAGGGCCAGTAAAGCCCCATTCTCGAGCATTGATGAAGATCGATATCTAGGCTGATTAGGTCGTTTTGTTCGAGTGAGGACCTCAGACTTGATTCCAGCTGAGCATATTCCATTTCCTGAGAAGTGGAATATGTCATGTAAGTATAATTTCACTTCCAAAATTTGATTTATCGCTTTTTGCCATCCTTTTTATCGGTGTTCTGTGGTGGTGCAGTTATCGCTCAGGTCCCGAATGCAATTCCTCGGCTCAAGGAGTGAGTCGAGGGCATCCCACTACAAAGGCCCTATTCCGAGCACTCATGGTGCGAACTTTGAAAAGGTCGATGGGAGGTCCATTCCCATGGTGAGATCCCTTTCATGAGTAAATAATACTTGGGTTCCTTTTTTGCTTCATTAAGTTCTCACTTGTTTTACTTCTTTTTGCAGGTTTATCCAAGAATGTCACACTGAGGCCTCCATCCGGTGGCGAGATCCTCTCTATCGAGTCCCCTGTTCCGAGACAGGGTGGTAAGAAGAAAAGAAAGAGGGCCCCGAGTTCTCCGAGCTCAGAGAAGAAGAAACCAAAGCGAAGGTTGGTGTGCAAATCCAAAGAGAGCTACATCTTCGAATTCACTCTATCGGTTGAGGGACAAATCCGAAGAAGAACAAAAAGAAGAAGACTTCAATCTAGTGGCCCGAGTGTCGTCACGACTCGAAGGGCAAGGGGCCTCCGAACCGGAGAGAGATGAGGTTGATCTGCCTCAAGTTAGGGAGGCCGACGAGGAGGCCGTGGACGAAGCTTCTCGGGATATGGGAAACTCCCCGAAGGAAGCACTTGGTGTGATAGACACCATTGATTAGTCTTCTTTCATCGAGTCCATGTACAACGAGGCTCAGACGGTGAAAGAACGTCCCAACGAGGGGGCCCACGGAACGGACGACCCCTTTCGCAATTTTTTCGATGGCGTGGATTCTACCGCTACGGAGGACATCATCGGGTTAGGTGACTTGGAGGTGCAGAAGAAGAGTCTGTCTTCGGGAGCAAGCGGGCCTTCTTCAAGCCCGAAACTGGTCAACCGGTTCCCAACTCCGAGTGTGGGTCCAGACCGTAAGCGGTCGATCGTCATCTCCGTTCTGGAGGATGCCCGGGTCCTCTCTTCCCTCGTAGGGGTGGCCATCTACCTTCGGTTTTTGGTGACCAAAGAAAACCACGCTACAATGAACGAGGTGGACGCGTCCTTCCTGTTCAATGAAGCACAACAGGCGCTAAACCGGGTAACTTCAAATATCTCTTGATGACTTCAATTTATACTTAGACAAATTTGTAGATAATCATAACATTTTACTTTGTGTTTGCAGGCCTCGGTGCTTCATCACGAGACCTTTCTCCGATATCGGTACGAGCTGAGCCAGCTTGAGGTCGAGGTCTGAGGGCTAACTGAGAAGAGAAATACTTACAAACTTCTCAGCGAGCAGCACGAAGGGGAGGCTAAGAGCCTCCGAGCTCAGTTGGAGGTGGCTCGGAAGGGGCATGCCGACCTGGTCGAGTAGGTAAAAATATTTGAGGTTAGTGACGACGGGCTAGACTCGTTGACTAATGGTCGGAATCCGCAGGTCCAACAGCAAATCGACTGGATCGCCCAACTTCGAGCTGAGATGGATGTTGTCAAGGCCGAGACCGATGAATGGAGAGGCAGGATGGACTGTTAGGCCTCGACAAAAGAGACTGCTCGGGCGCAGCTGACTTCGACTGAGACCCAGCTTTGAGCGGCAAAGGAAAAGGCCGAGGTGCAGGCCAAAAAGGTTGAGGAGCTCCAGTCTCAGCTAAGTGCGGTCGTATCTGATTGAGAAAATCTTGCCAAGGAGCTCGAAACGGCCAAATCGGTGGTCTTGGTGGTTAAAGCCGATGCCGACGAGAGGGTGGCCCAATATAAAGCCGATGCCGAGACGACCCAGGATCAAACAAAGGATATCATCGAGCATGCGAAGCGGTAATACCGAAGGGAGGCCCTCGAGGAGATTCATGCTCGGGGTTTCAACATGTCGGCTGAAATTGAGAGTGTAAGGGGATCGAAGCCGAGGCCAAGAAGTTGGCTTATCCCGAGGAAGACTCTGAAGGTTTGAGCGGATACGAGGGTGGAGGAGACTCCGAAGACCCTAGCGACGAGGCGGGCTCCAGTGAAGACTAGGTCGTTTGAGTGCCTTGTTCATTTTTTGTATTTTTTTACTTGTGTACTTTTGCACTTTTTGTCAAGGCTGTTTGGCCTTTGTAACGACTATATGTATATATATATATATAATATAAGGCTTGTTTTTCCCTTTGACAATCTTTGGGTTTTGTTTTGTACTTTGCTTTATTATTTATATTTGCAAAGATCAAAATGCCTTATCATGAAATAGTTAGGTCATGTTCGGAGGTTCGAACAGGCCTTGTCTTCGACATTATTATGTTTAAGGCATCATGGGGGTTTGGTATGACCGAAAATATTTCCCCAAAGTACTTATAATTTTTCAGATTATAGTTTTTCGAGGGTAGCCTTTAGAACCGGTTAAGAAATTTGGAAAGCCTTTTTTTTTATTACGGGTCTCGGACGTCTCCGAGCCGTTTTAATATGGCCATAGACTTCTTAGTTCGTATGTTGCCTAGTGGGCTTGTCACCTCAAGTTATCCGGACTTGCCTAAGATAACAGTCCCTGAATGGGGATGGCCGTAGCTTTAAGGTTTGGGCGTTGCCTAATAGGTCTTGTGCCCCTGGGCTCCCCTAGCCCGAGCCGTCCGAGTTTGTTTTTGGACGTCAGTCCCTGATTGGGAACGATCATTTTAACCCGGATAAAGGTGGACCTTGGGCTCGATACCTTTAGGGGATCGAATGTAGGAAATTCCTTAAGAGGAAAGAAAAAAGAGAATTATTTAAGGGACAAGATATTTATCCGCAAGGTAGAGACTTCTTTTTATTCTTGTGCGTAATAGTTACACATGTATACAAGCTTTGTGCCATGGCTCAAGCAGTCTATGCGGGCACTGTTCATTTGACCGTTTGGCCCTTACAGTAAATCCTAGTGATCGAGCCGAGACCATTCAATAATAAAGTTTCTTTCCTTGCTAAAGTCGTTATCTGAGGGTAATGCTCCCTAGTGTTCGGGGCCGATTGTACAGAGGCCTCGAATACTGTTATCGTCATCTTCAACACCGATTCATAACCGGCTTTCAATTCTAAGTTAGCATGATTTACTGTTGCCTCGTTAAAAATCTTGCCGAAAAACCCATTGGGGACAAAACCGGTTCAAGGGAAAAAGAGTGCAACGCGTGATTTCAGGCCTAAAAATTGTATCGTTCCTTGTTTGTTACCTACAAGTGTTAGTTCAAAATAAAAGAAATGAATGGGGTCGTACCTTAGCAGTAATATCATTTCAAGTGTGTTATATTCCAGTTGTTCGGTGGTTGCTCGCCCATTGCTCCGAGTTTGTAGGACCCATTTTTGATGATATCGATAATTTGATACGGACCTTCCCAGTTCGGCCTCAATTTCCCTTCGTTCGGGTTTCGGGTGTTTAGTGTAATCTTCCTTAATACCAAGTCCCCGACATTGAAGTGGCGGAGGTTGGGCCTTCGATTGTAATATCTCTCGATCCTCTGCTTTTGGGTGGCCATCCGGACAAGGGCGATTTCACACCTTTCATCTAGTAGATCCAGGCTTGTATTCATGGCCTCGTCGGTTGATTCCTTGGTTTCATATCGGAACCTGAGACTTGGTTCTCCGACTTTGACCTGTATTAGAGCTTCGGCGCCGTAAACTAGTGAGAACGGGGTGGCCCCGGTACTGGACTACGAGGTCGTATGGTATGCCCATAAAAGTTTGGGCAAGATTTCCTTCCATTTTCCTTTGATGTTAGTTAACCTCTTTTTGAGATTCTGGAGTATGGTTTTGTTGGTCAATTTTGCTTGTCTGTTCCCACTAGGGTAATAGGGTGTTGATAGGATCCTTTTGATCTTGTGGTCTTAGAGAAACTTGCTTACTTTGCTACTGATGAATTATTTGCGGTTGTCGCACACGATCTCGGCCGGCATTCCGAACCGGAATATGATGTGGTCCCAAATGAAGTCGAAGACCTCCTTCTCCCTGACCTTCTCGTATGCCTGGGCTTCCACCACTTAGAAAAATAGCCAGTCATAAATAATATAAATTGAGCCTTACCGGGTTCCCCCACTTCATGAACGACCATAATGACAGAACGGAATGCAGCAACTTCCCGGGTTGATGAATCATAGGAGCATGTCTTTGACATTCATCATATTTTCGTAGGAACTCCTTCGCATCCTTTTCCATATCGATCCAATAGTAGCCGACTCTGATTACTTTTTGAACCAATGATTCGGCACCCGAATGATTTCCACAGGTGCCTTCATGTGTTTCCCTCAGAACGTACTCGGTATCACCTGGTCCTAGAGATATCGCGAGTGGGCCATCGAATGTTCTTCTGAACATGGTTCTATCTTCAGACAAATTAAATCGGGTTGTCTTTGTACGTGGGCCCTCAATTCTTTTGGATCGGAAGGCATTTTTTTGGCCTTTAGATATTCTATATATTTGTTTCTCTAGTCCCAAGTTAGGCTCGTTGAGTTAATCTCGGCACGGCCTTCTTCCAATACCGATCTCATGAGTTGTACGACTACCCTCGAGTTGAACTTGTCATCATCGACCGATGATCCTAAGTTAGCAAGGGCATTGTCCTCACTGTTTTGATCCCGAGGTACGTGTTGCAAAGTCCACTCCTTGAACCGATGTAATGTTACCTGCAACTTATCCAGGTACCTTTGCATTCGTTCTTCTCTGACCTCGAACGTCCCATTAACTTGGTTCACCACGAGAAGGGAGTCGCACTTAGCTTCGATCACCTCCGCTCCCCAAGCTTTTGGCTACTTTGAGACCTGCAATCATGGCCTCATATTCGACCTCGTTGTTAGTCAATTTCACAGTCCTAATAGATTGCCTAATTACATTACCCGTTGGAGGGTTCAATACGATGCCAAGTTCGGATCCTTTTGCATTCGAGGCGCTGTCCGTAAAGAGGGTTTAGATCCCTGAGGACGTCCTCTAGTTCACCAACATCTCTCTTTTGACCTCGGGT
Source organism: Nicotiana otophora (assembly GCA_000715115.1). Lineage (NCBI taxonomy): Eukaryota > Viridiplantae > Streptophyta > Magnoliopsida > Solanales > Solanaceae > Nicotiana > Nicotiana otophora. The sequence continues at coordinate 33,130 of AWOL01S0019959.1, forward strand.
ATTAGGGCCGGCTTAAAGTAGGCCACAAAGTTTGCCAATATTTGAGATTTAACGGCGGTCCGGGGTCGATATTCAATATCGTACCCGCTAATCTCCATGGCCCATTTGGCCAATCATCCTGAGAGCTTGGGTTTATGCATTATATTTCGCAATGGGTAAGTAGTCATAACACATAGAGGATGACATTGAAAATATGGTTCCAGCTTTCTAGAGGTGCTTAGCAAAGCGAGCGCCAATTTTTCTAGGTTAGGGTACCTAGTTTTAGCCTCACCTAGAGTCCTGCTAACATACTAAATTTGAAATTGCGTACCTTGCTCTTCCCGAACCACGACTCCACTTACTGCTATCTCCAATACAGCTAAGTACAGGTATAGTTGTTCGTCTATCTTCGGCGTGTGAAGCAGCGATGGGCTTGATTGATACCGCTTGAGTTCCTCCAAGGCCCGTTGGCACTTCGGGGTCCATAGGAAGTTATTCTTTTTCTTCAATAGTGAGAAGCATCGATGGCTCTTATCGGAGGACATCGAGATGAATCGCCCCGGGGTGGCTATGCATCCGGTTAATCTTTGCACGGCCTTCACGTTGTCCACAACTGTGATATCTTTGATGGCTTTGATCTTGCAGGGGTTGATCTCGATTCCCCGATTGGATACCATGAATTCGAGGAATTTACCTGATCCAACTCCAAACGCACATTTCTCCGGGTTCAGCTTCATATTGTATTTCCTTAATATGCTGAAGGTTTTCTGCAAATATTTTAAATGGTCCTCTGCTCGCAGGGACTTAACCAACATATCGTCAATGTAAACCTCCATTGATTTTCTTATTTGTTCTTTGAACATCCGGTTTACTAGGCGTTGGTAAGTGGCACCAGTGTTTGTTAACCCGAATGGCATCACGTTATAATAGTATGTGCCGTATTTAGTGATGAAGGAGGTTTTTTCCTGATCACCCATATTCATTCGTAGATGGTTGTACCCGGAGTAGGCATCGAGAAAACTGAGGATCTCGTGGTCGGTCGTGGCATCGATCATGCGGTCGATGTTGGGCAAAGGGAAGGAGTCCTTGGGACATGCCTTATTCAAATCCTTATAGTCTACACACATTCTTAATTTATTCCCTTTTTTAGGGACTACCACTACGTTCGCTAACCAATTTGGGTATTTAACCTCCCGAATGGACCCTATTTTAAGGAGTTTAGACACCTTGTCCTTGATAAATCATGTTTGACCTCAGACTGGGTCTCCTCTTATACTTGACCGAATGGAAATTAGGATCCAGACTCAGCTTGTGAGTGGTTATTTCCGGCGGGATCCCTATCATATCAAGGTGGGACTAAGCGAAATAATCTATGTTAGCTATAAGAAACTGAATGAGTTTTTTCTTGAGTTCGGGACTTAACCCCGTGCCCAGGTATATCTTCCGGTCGAGTAGATGCTCGATCAATATGACCTGTTCTACTTCCTCGACCGTCGATCTAATGGTGTCGAAATCATCGGGGGCTATAAAAGACCTGGGAACCCCGTAATCATCGTCTTCATAAGTCCCCTGTTTCTCCGGTTGGGTCGGGGCTGGTGTCGGGAATTGCAATTTAGCTTCTTATTTTGTAACCAAACTCGGCACCTTTGTCGTTGCAAGTGCGTATATCAGAATCGCCTCTTCAACCGCAAACATCTCTTTTGCGGCTGGCTGTTCGCCGTAGATTGTTTTAATCCCACCTGATGTTGGGAATTTTAACACTTTGTGCAGAGTTGAGGGCACTGCCCTCATGTTGTGGATCCATGGGCTCCAGAACAAAGCGTTGTACCTCATGTCTCCTTAGATTACATAAAACTTAGCTTCCTGGATGGTCCTGGCAGTATTCACTGGTAATGTTATCTCCCTTATAGTGGTTTCACATGCCATGTTGAATCCGTTTAGAACCCGAACTGCAGGCACTATTTGATCTTATAGACCGAGCTGCTCCACAACCCTCGATCGGATGATGTTGGCCGAGCTACCTGGATCAATTAACACACGCTTAAATAGAGATTTACTTATGAGTACAGATATTACCAGTGCATCATTATGGGGCTGCGTGATCCCTTCCGCGTCCTCGTCGTTGAAAGACAAGGTTCCTTCTGATATGTAATCTCGAGTCCGTTTTTTCCTAGTGATGGATACTTTGGTGTGCTTCAACATCACCCCCTGAGGGACATCGAACCCACCAATGATCATGTTAATGACGTGTTGAGGTTCTTCTTATTTGGTCTGTTTGTTAGAATCCGTATTCTTGAAATGATTCTTGTCTAGGTCAATCAGGAATTCTCGAAGATGCCCGTTGTTGAATAGTCGGGCTATTTCCTCTCTCAACTGTCGGCAATCCTCTGTTCTGTGGCCGTGAGTGTCGTGATATTTACACACCTAGTTAGGATCCATTTGGTTGGATCGTATTGTAGAGGTCGAGGCCATTTGGTGTCTTTGATGCGTCCGATAGCTGATACAATGGTGATAGCATCGACGTTAAAGTTATATTCCGATAACCTAGGCGATTCCTTAGGCCCGTTATGTTATGACCCAATTTCAATTATAGGTCGTGATGGCGTCCAACACTACAGCTAGGCAAGCCAACTTAATAAATTAAGTATACATTGACAAAATTTAAATCCAAAAAAATAAAAAATACCAAATTCTAGCAATGTGTGTGCCAAGACCTAGTGTCACATGTGTATGGGCATCTAGTAGATTATACAAAGCCTCAAATACTGTCCGAAATAAAAACAGACAGAATAAAAAATACAAGGAGAGACACTAGTAGCTGCAGAACGGCTCAGAAAAGCAGCTCACCACTTTGCCCATGAAAACGTGGGTGTAAGATGATAAGTCCTCCACTAGTACTTGCCTCAGTTCCTGCATAAAAAGTGCAGCAAGTATAGTATAAGTACGTAAACAACGTGTACCCAGTAAGTATCAAGCCTAATCTCGAAGTGGTAGAGACGAGATGGCCGACTTTTACACTCACTATGGGTCAATAATAATAATTGAAATACAACTAGAATAT
>AWOL01S0019961.1:15028-25679 GCA_000715115.1 Nicotiana otophora
AAGTCAATACCAAAATCAATATCCCTATCAAGCATCATGCCCGATAGGTCTACTGGAACACATATGGGAAATATCTCACCACCAGAACTGACTTAACGGTAGATGTATTAGCACTGACATCCCACAAATAACTTACGTGCCAATAATTACAATCCACCAGGCGTAGTCACAAGCTCAATATCTCAAGCCCCCTGGTGTGGTCGCGGGCTATCAGTCCAAATCATATCACACAGAAAAACATATATACAAGATTACATGTACATGACCAACGAATATCAAATATCATACTCCTGGACTGATATAAATGACATGGTATGGTGTATGTAGGTGCAAAATGTGCTATGATAACTAAAATTAGCAATTCCATCACAAAAACAATAATTATGAAGTTAAATCATGAGACTGACCTCTATGTAACATCAAATATGGCTCAATTAGGTCACAACGAGGTACAAATATGAGAAACATCATAGCATATATCTTAACAATCTATTCAAGGAATTTCATAACCTAAGCACTACCCTGAGCATGGATAAATACCCGGTGCATGCACATGGGCTCAGCCCCGCACATGTGCACCACCCATAGCACGTACATATCACAAATAACTCAGGCAACTAGTGCCTCAACAATGTTTTGGTATGTTATTATCTCAAACAAGAAACGTCACTCCTCTAACAAGCCCATCCCACGTGAATCAACCTCCGAATGACCCGAATCTAGCCAAATTAATAAAATATAATGAATAAAAGCAATAGGAATTGATTCCAAATAATAAAGCTAAGAACTTTAACCAATATAAAATAGCCAACCCAAAGAGTCAACCCCAGGCTCGTGCCTCGGAACCCGCACAAACTCATAAATTCCAAATACCCATTTAATTAAGAGTCCAACCATACCAAATTTATCAAATTCCAACCACAAATCGTCCCTCAAATAATCAAATATCACTCTCCAATAACATAGTCTAAAAAACCCCAAAGACCAACTTAAATTCATGAATATTAGGTGGATTAATCAATGGGAAATCAATATTTATCATCAAAAGTGATTACATTTCAATTAGCTCTTCAATTAGGAAAAACACTTTAGAGATTGCCTTGGATCGAGCTCTGCAAAAACAAAAATGGGAAAAACACTCAAACCCTCGATATTATAGAGTCCACCAGCAAAATTGCATCTATGATCCATAACAACGCACCTGCGATATTATATTTTCTTCAAAAATCACGCACCCGTAAACTCCACTTATATCCAGACCTATCGCTTCTATGGACATACTCCCGCACCTGTGGAGCCCTTCCGTATCTATGGTCCATGCTGCTTCAGCCAAACTCCGCTTATATGGACCCCTCCTCGTAGAAGCGTTTCCGCTTCTGTGGAATTGTACGAACCTCATATGGAAAAGAAAACCCTACACCTGCGCAACAAAAGTTGAACCTGTGTCTTTGCATCTGCGGCCATTCCCACCGCAGTTGCGAAAGCGCCAGAAGTCAAAAGCTTCAACAATAACACCAAATCCGAAAATGGCCCGAGCTCTATCTAAAACACCCTTGAGGCCCCCGGGACCAAGTCAAAACATACAAATCAATACTAAAACATAACAAGAACCTTCTCGAGGCCTCAAATAAAATAAAACAACATCAAAACCTCAAATGACACCTCAATTTAAGCCCGATGAACTAATGAACCTTCATCTTTTAAAACTCATGCCAAACCGTGTCAAATAAACTCTAAAGGACCTCAAACTTTACATGCAAGTCCCAAATGATACAACAGACCTATCCCAACTCTCGAAACCAAGATACGAACCTGATATCATCAAATTCAACTCTCGATCAAACCTATTAACCTTCCAAACATTCCATTTTCTAACTTTCGCCAAACGACACCAAATTAAACTACAGACCTCCAAATCAACATCCAGACATTGGACTGAGTTCAAAATTACCATACAAAGCTATTGGAACCATCCAAACCCCATTCCTGAGTTATCTCTACAAAGGTCAAACTCTGGTAAACTCTTTTAACTTAAGCTTCCAACCTTGGGACTAAGTATTCCAATTCACTGCAAAACATCACTGAAGCCTAACCAACCACCTAGCATGTCATGAAAACTAAAAAACACAGACGTAAAGCACCAAATAGGGGAACCTATTCTGAAGTACTCAAAACAACATGCCATGTTATTATATTCTCCCCCTCTTAAACAAGCGTTCATCCTTAAACGAGTCTAGCATCGTACCTGGAGCCTAAAAAAGGTAAGGATATCTGCTATGCCTCTCCTGCTCAGTCTCTTAAGTAGCCTCCTCCACTAGCTGACCTCTCTAATACACCTTCACTAACTCTATATTCTCTGACCTCAACTTCTGAACCTGCCGATCCAAAATAGACACCAGCTCCAAATCGTAAGTCAAATCCCTATCGAACTGCACCGTAGTGAAGTCCAAAATATGTGACGCATCACCATAATACTTCTGGAGCATTGAAACATGAAATATTTAGTGTACCCATCATAGATTAGGTGTCAGGGCATGTCTTTAGGCCACCTATCCCACTCTCTCTAGAACCTCTAAAGGACCAATATACCTAGGGCTCAACTTGTCCTTATTCCCGGACCTCATCACACCCTTCATGGGTGAAACTCTAAGCAGAACCTTCTCCCCCACCATATATGCAACATTACGAGCCTTCATTTCATCATAACTCTCCTACCTGTATTTAGCTATATGAAGCCACTCCTAAATCAACTTCACCTTCTCCGAAACATCACGGAACAGGTCACTTCCTTACAGCCTAGCTTCCCCGGGCTCAAACCAACCAACTGGAGAACGACATTGCCTCCTTTATTAAGCCTCATAAGGAGCTATATGGATACTCGACTGATAGCTATTGTGGTAGGTGAACTCTATTAACGGAAGAAACTGATCCCATGAACCTCCAAAGTTAATGACACAAGCACATAACACGTCCTCCAAGATCAGTATAGTGTGCTCGGAATACCCGTCTGTCTAGGGATGAAATTCTATGATTAACTCTACCTATGTGCCCAACTCTCGCTTCTCTGCTCTACAAAATTACAATGTGAACTGAGTGCCTCAATCCGAGATAATAGATACGGGAACACCATGAAGGCAAACAATCTCACGAATATAAATCTGAGCCAAGTGCTATGAAGAATATATATCACAACTGGAATAAAGTGTCAAGAATTGGTCAGTCTGTCCACAATGACCCATACTACATCAAATTTCCTCAAGGCCAGTGGAAGTCTAACTACAAAATCCATAGTGATACGGTTCCACTTCCACTCTGGAATGTCAAGCCTGTGAAGCAAACCACCTAATTTCCGATGCTCCTACTTCACATGTTGACAGTTCAACACCATGTAACATAATCAACAATATCATTCTCCATCCTCCGCCACCACTAGTGCTACCTCAAATCTGGTACATCTTTGTGGCACCATGATGAATGGAATACTATGAACTGTGAGCCTCCACAAGTATCAAATCTCGCATCACATCAATATTCGGCACATAGAACCGACCCTGCAACATCTCTAATAGTAACTTCCTTGGCATCACCATATTGCACCATGTCCTTCAGGACAAGCAATTAGGGATCATCATACTGACACACTCAAACAAGAAAGACAGTGAACCCATGCAAGCAAGAACCTGGTTGGGCTCCAAAATATCCAACCGATTGGCCAAAGCCAGAACATCTAATGCTAACATTCTCTCCCCTACTGGAACAAACAACACTCCCCATGCTCTCAACCTTCCTACCTAAAGTATCGTCCCCCACATTGGCCTTCCCCGGATGTTAAAGAATTGGTGTTATCATAGTCCTTTAATAGTTCTAACCACCTCTGTTGCCTTAATTTCAAATCCTTTTTCTTGAACAAGTGATGTAGACTCCTATGATATGTGAACACCTTATAAGACATGCCATAGAGATAGTGCCTCAAAATCTACAATGCGTGAACAATGAATGTCAACTAGAAATCATGTATAGGGTAGTTATTCTCATGGGACTTCAACTAACGTGAAGCAAATGCAATAACTCTACCCTACTACATCAATACACATCCAATGTAAATCCGCAAATTATCACAATAAATTGTTTAAGAACCAAATGTTGAGGGAAAAACTAGAACTGAAAGTTGTCTTCAAAATATCTTAAGGCCGAATCGTCAACCGATGATACCCTGATATCAAATCAATCTTTGAGAACACTTTAGCAGCCTCAAGGTAATCAAACAAATCATCGATATGGGGTAGTAGGTACTTGTTCTTGACAATAACTTTGTTCAACTGCCTATACTAAATACACATCCTTATAGAGCTATCTGGCTTCTTCATAAATAGAATCGGTGCACCCCAAGGGGACACACTAGGCCTGATGAAACCCTTAGCAATAAACTCCTGTAGTTGTCCCTTCAACTCCTTAATACTAGGGTTGACCCTGTGTTACTTAATATTGTAGATTTTGATGTGATTTTGGGTATCGATTGATTGTCACCAAATCACACTATTCTTAATTGTCACGCTAATACCGTGACGTTAGGTATGCTGGGGTTGCCGAGGATGGACTTGAGAGGTGCATTGGGTCATGTACCTAGTAGTGTAGTATCATTTTCTAAAGGCACAACGTATGGTTTAAAAGGGGTGCTTGGGCTACTTAGCCTTTATGAGGTATCATAGTGTTGATACTCCTACCGTTGAGTCAGTTCTAGTAGTGAGCGAGTTTCCAGATATATTTCTACTAGACCTACCGGGCATGCCACCCGGAAGAAAATAAACTCGATAAGGATTTCATCAAATCGAGTGTCTTACCTTAGGGTGCCGTAGTTCTATTTGTGAAGAAGAAAGGTGACTCTCTGAGGATGTGTATTGACTACAGGCGGCTGCACAAGGTTATGGTTAAGAACAAGTACCTACCACCACATGTTGATGATTTATTTGATCAACTTAATAGTGCTAGGGTATTCTCAAAGATTGATTTGAGATCGTGGTACCATCAGTTGAGTATCCAGGAGTCGGATATATCGAATACGGCTTTTAGGACCTGCTATAGTCACTGCGAGTTCTTTGTGATGTCATTCTGGCTGACCAATGCCCCCAACAACTTTTATGCACTCGATGAAAAAAGTGTTCCAGTCGTATCTCAATTCCTTCATCATTGTATTTATTGATGATATAATGTTGTATTCCTGCATCCGAGAGGAGCATGAGTAGCACTTAAGGATCATGCTCCAGACTTGGAGGGAGAAGAAGTTATATTCCAAATTCTACAAGTTCGAGTTTTGGCTAGATTGGGTTGCGTTCTTTGGTCACGTGGTTTCTATTGAGGGGATTAAAGTAGACATGAAGAAGACTAAGGCAGTTTAGAGTTAGCCCCGACTTTCCACTGCTCTGGATGTTTCTAGGTTTTGCTAGGTATTATTGTTGTTTCGTGGAAGGGTTTTCATCCATCGCAGCTCCTATGACCAGATTGACTCAGAATGGGGCCCCATTCAGGTGGTGAGACGAGAGTGAGAGCTTTCAGAAGCTCAAGACTACTCTGACTACAGCTCCATTTCTAGTTTTACCTTCAACATCGGGTTCTTATGCAATATATTGTGAGTTAAGTCTTTACGGGAATAACTACTCGATGCACAATTTTGAGTTAGTATCCACCATTTACGGGCTTATGATTTGGAGGCTTAATCTTTACGGTGTGTCATTTGAAGTGTTCACGAATCACATGAGACTATAACACTTATTCAAACAAAAAGGATCTGAACCTGACATAACAGAGGTGGTTATAGCTACTAAAGGACTATGATATCACCATTTTTTATCATCACTGAAAGGCCAATTTGGTGGCCGATGCTTTGAGTAGGAAGGCTGAGAGAATGGTGTGTCCTTCAGTTATTCCAGTTAGGGAGCGATTGTTAGCTTTGGATAATCAATCTATGGCCAATAGATTTGTGAGGTTGGATATTTCAGAGCATAGACGGGTTCTTGCTTGTGTTGTGTAATGATCGTCTTTGTTTGAGTGTATCAAGGCACATTAGTATGATGATCCCCAGTTGCTTGTCCTAAGGAGGTGACTATTAGTGATGATTTGGTATTGAGACTTCAAGGCCGAATTTGTATGCCCAATGTGGATGGGTTGCTGGAGGGGATTCTTGTGAAGGCCCATAGTTCGCGGTATTCCATTCATCCAGGTGCGATGAAGATTTACCATGATTTGAAGCAGCACTACTTGTGTATAAGAATGAAGAAAGATATTGTGGAGCATGTGGCTTGCTGTTTGAACTGTCAACAGGTTAAGTACCAGTATCATAGACCGGATGGTTTACTTCAGAGGATATTCCGTAGTGGAAGTGGGAGCGTATCACTGTAGATTTTGTGGTTTGTCTTCTGCGTACCTTGAGGAACTTTGATGAAGTTGAGTACGACATTTCATCCCTAGACGGATTTGTGGCTCATGGGACCAGTTCATACCGCTAGCAGAGTTCGCCTACAACAACTATAAACCGAGCATCTAGATGGCTGCGGATGAGGCCTAATATGGAAGGCGATGTCGTTCTCCGGTATGTTTGTTTGAGCCTGGGGAGGCTAGTTTGATGGGCACCAATTTTGTCTGCGATGCTTTGGAGAAGGTGATGTTGGTTCAAAAGTGGCATCATACATCGCAGTCTAAGCAAAAGAGTTATGTTGATACTAAGGCTCATGATGTATCATTCATGGTGGGTGAGAAGTTTCTACTCAGAGGTTCTCCCATAAAGGGTTTGATGAGGTTCGGTAAGAAGGGAAAGTTGAGACCTTGGTATATTGGTCCTTTTGAGATACTTGAGAGAGTGGGTGAGGTGGCCTACAGACTTGCATTGCCTTCCAGTTTATCGGGAGTTCATCTGGTTTTCCGTGTTTCCATGCTCCGGAAGTACTATGGAGATCCGTCATATGTGTTAAATTTCAGCTCAGTCCAACCAATCAAGGATTTGACCTATGTTTAGGAGCCGGTGGCTATTGTTGACTAGCAGGTCCAGAAGTTGAGGTCGAAGAACATTTCATCGGTGAAGGTTCAATTGAGAGGTCAACCGGTCGAGGAGCCGACTTGGGAGACCGACCATGATATGTTTTGTCGTTAACCTCCTTTTTAGGCATTCCAAGTATGTCTCTATACTTGTTGGAGGATGAATGTTTGTTTAAGAGGGGGAGAATGTAACGACTCGACCAACTATTTTGTGTATTTGATCCTATTTTTCCTTTTTGAAGCTTCCCATATTTGTATTTATGGTTTCGTGACTTGCGGGGATTGTTGGTCAGATTTCAAGAAGGTTTTGGGTTGATTTGGAATGCTTGGTTCTTAATTTCGAACTTAGGTTAAGAGTGTTGACTGAGGTTTGACTGTTGTGAAAATGACCACGTAACGGTATTTTGATTGTTCCAATAGGTTCTTATGGTGATTTTGGACTTAGGAATATGCTCCAAATTTCATTTAGATGTTGGCAATTTGGAAGCATAAAAATTTCATAGGTTTGACCATAGGTTGACTTTGTTGCTATCGGGTTTGGATTTTGGTTTCGATACTTGGATTACGTTCGTTTTGGCATTTGTAACTTATGTGCAATGTTTGGTGTCATTCAGAGTTGGTTTGATAGGAATCAAACGCTTGGTTGTAATTTTAGCGGTTCTTGAGTTTCATCGTGAATTTTATGTGTTTTGATGTCTGACTCGTGGTTTCGGATGTTATTTTGGTATTTTAAGTGTGCGGTAAGATCGCGAGCAAGATCATATGATATTTCTAGACTTGTGTGAATGTTTGGTGTGGAGCCCCGAGGGCTCGGGTGAGTGTCAAACATGTTTCAGATTGGTTTGAACTTGATTCATCATTGCTTGTGTGCTGGTGCTACCGTTATAGAAAATGAGAGCACCAGTTCACATTTTCATATACTCCATTTGCAAAGTAACAATCGCATTTGCGAAGGGGGCAGTGGATGGTAGGCTTTGCATTTGCGTCGCAAGCCTCGCAAATATGAAGTGGGTTGGGCTGGGAGCATGTCACTTTTGCGAAAGTGTATTTCATCGCATATGCTAAGTGAGTGTCACTTTTGCAACATTCTCTGGAATTTTGGGGATTTTTTATTATGTTTTGAAAAAAATAAATTTGAGAGTTGAGGGTCGAATTGGACTCGGATTTGAAAATCAAACATATATATGGACTTGTGGTTTTATGGGTAGTCGAGATAATGTTAATGTGCATTCTGTTGTTAATGGCATTCCATTATGACTGGATTTATGACTAGATTTGGCATTTTATTGTTAATGTGCATGCGGCGACATAAGAGTAGCTTGTGGAGGATAGTTATGAGATATATCGGGGGTGATTCATGTTATTGTTTATATGTTGGAATCGAGGGTTGATGTTTTGATCAAATTCTTATTTTTATTAAATGACTTTCCCTTGTGTTTTATGAGTCGGTGGGGGAATCCAATATGTTATCACATGACCTGGTCCCATTGATATGCTGTTGGCAAATGCGTATTTTCTTACATTGACTTGTTGTTAAACATTCTTCGAGGTCCTTAATATTTGTTTTGTTATATTTTCCGTTGTCAGTTTTATTTTGATATCTTTCACATGTTATTTTTACTAGTGAATGTCTTTACTTTAACCGAGGTTAGTCTTGACACTTACTGGGTATAGATTGTGGTGTACTTATACTACGCTTCTGCATATGTTTGTGCAGATCCAGGTATATCGTATCGTGCTGGACACTAGAGAGNCTAGGTATATCGTATCGTGCTGTACACTAGAGAGTTGAGCTAGAGCTGCAGAGACTTCAAGGTATACATGTTGGTCCGCTCACAGGCATTGAAGTCACCTTCTGTTGATTCCTTACTACTGTTTATTGTATCCCAAACAATGTTGTATTTTGATACTTCTTGTACACTCTCTATGGAGCTTATGACTCAGTATTAGCGTGTTTGGGAATTTGACTATTTTATTTCTATTTTTGGTTATGTTATCGTACTGTTTTAGCTTTCATTAATATTTGCGTTGCTATTAATATGTTGATCTTGTTCTGTGATAGGCTTACCTAATCTTATGAACTAGGTATCATCACAACCCTAAGGTGGAATTTTTTGGTCGTGACAGAGCCAAACTAAAACATGAATCCCATATTGCAGTAGAGAGAGAAACATAGAGACCAAGCTCTTTTGAACTTTAATGGTTTCCATGTCCGGCGGGCAACCATTGTTATCGGCTGGTCAGCCTCCCCACATCCTCGCCCCAAACTCTACTACCCCAAACACCAATCCCCAGCCAATGGATTACTCAAAATGCCTCAAACCTAGTACGTTAGAAGCAGCCATACACGAACGGGCGACCACTCTTGAAGCTATTCCCCTTCGTAGAGCTGCATTATTGAATGGCAAAACTGTTGTCCAGTTTATAGAAGAAGAAGTGGAAAGAATGAACGTGATCGAAGTCCTACAGTATGCTATCGTTGGAAAACTATCTTATGGCCGGACAGACCTACAACAATAATGTCGCATGATCCCTGGAAAGTATGGTATCGAAGGTGAGTGTAATATTGATGTTCTAAGGGACATGCATGTTCTAATAAGAATGATATAATGGCAGGATTTTATTAGTTTTACTTCAAATAATGCTCATTACATTAAGGACAAGGATGTATACGAGTATGAGTTGAGGACTTTCATATATGATTCTAAATTTAAAGCTAGTGAGGAAACTCCTAAAGCCATGGCGTGGATATCATTTCCAGGTTTATCACCTACGTTGTTTGTTAAGGAATATCTATTTTCTTTAGCTTCAGCAGTGGGAAAGACTTTGCATCTAGATATGGCTACTATCAATAAAACTAGACCCAGTTGTGCGATGGTGAGGTGATGGATGATGAGGAATAGTACCAGTCGACCAAGGAGCAAATAACCAGGTTCAAGTGAGAAATAAGTTTGCAGTTTTAGAGGTGATGGATGATGAGAAAGAAAATGGTAATCAATTGATGTTAATGGATGATCAAACAAGTCCTAGATATCCAGTAACTGGGGATCAAATAGCAACTCAACAAAGGCGGAAATGTAATGCTAATAATGTTGGGAAGTTAAATCCAGCAGCACCAGTTTTTAATCCTAATTTAGCTGGGATTGGTTCAACTAATGGTCGTGTGGATACCACTCCAACCGGGAATGGGAAGGAGACAAATAGAACTAAGGAATCAACTGCTCAGTGGGCACAAAGAACCTTCAACGAAAATGCAGTTGGTATTAATACATCATGTCAGGACATACCATCACAAGATACTCTTGTGGATAGAGAATTGGCCAAAACCCCTAACAATCAATCTGCTAGAGCTAAGAGAAGGATTCTGATGAAGGTGAAGTTCCAGATGGAGTACTAGCTGATGATGAACCGGTTCATGATGATCAACACGGAGAGGAACAACGTGTAAATGGAGATCCCATTGTTATAGATAATAACACTTCTGAAGAAAATCCAAACAATGTTAATATGGAGTCCAATGAGAAGGAAGAAGGAAAGGATAGGCAGGTTGCAACAAGAAGCGATGGAATAGGTACAGAGTATTCTCAAGGGAGAGGGACTGATGCTGTTTATCTAGGAGGAA
>AWOL01S0019961.1:37903-47995 GCA_000715115.1 Nicotiana otophora
GGATCGGGTTGCACGCCCTAATGGTGTTATATATATGTGGATTGGGTTGCACGTTGCAATAATATTATACATATATGGATCGGGTCGCATGTTGCAATGGTATTATATATATGTAGATCTATTTGCATGCCGCAATGCTATTATATAGATATCTGGATCGGGTTGCACGCTGCAATGGTATTAGTATTATATAAGTCGATGGGATTGCGCGCCGCAATGGGGAAGTTGTATTATGGTTATTCTTTGTTGTTGGTTTCCTGTATTGTTTTGTGAAACTATGTAGTGATGATATTATGGGGCCCTTCGTTATGTATTTCTTATTTTGGTTATCATGTTAATTAGTTGTTCCCTATTTCATTGTTGTTTTTCTACTCATTTTCATACAGGTTCACAGTGATAGTCTTGTCATAGCCTCGTAACTACTTCGTCAAAGTTAGGGTCGACACTTACATAGTACATGGGATTGGTTGTACTTGTACTACATTTCTACACTTCTATTGCAGATCCAAGATGTTAGGTTCCATCACGACCCCATGGTTGAGATCCTGGGTCGTTAAAAGTTGATATCAGAGCACTAGGTTGCCTAAGTCTCACGAGCAAGCTTAGAAGAGATTAGAGGATCGGTATGGAGACGTATGTACTTATCTTCCAGATGCTATAAGGCTAGGAAATTTCACTTTCTTTCTTTCTCTATTAGCGATTATGTTCTATCGCTGAGTTTGAATCATTACTCACTTATTCTCTCATAGAGGGTGAGGACACGTACAATATCCACAACTTCTTAGGAGCCGGAGCCCCAGGTTGCAACCACTACCAGGGGTAGAGGCCGAGGCTGAGGTAGAACCCGAGGAAGAGGTAGAGCTCAGCCTAGAGCACGCGGAGCGGCACCCGTTATTGAGCTCAGATAGAGCAGGATGTTTAGATTCCTGTTTCGACCAAAATAGTAGGACGACCTCACGTAATAGAGGAGTTAATGGCTACCCCAGTGCTTCAGTACCCCTTAGTCCGCATGGTTGGTTTTACAAGGAGTATGGCATATGATGGTTTGTTTGCTGTGGCAAATCCATTTCTCAAGCCGGGAGGAAGCCAGACTCCCACTACACACACTCTAGAGTAGATGGCTCACGAGTATTAAACCCCAACAATACTACCAGTTTGGACAGTTCTGCTTGTTGTTGCTACACAACCCAGGGAGAGACCCGCAATTTCAGTTGGGGGTTGAAGAGGTTAGACAAGTTCAACAAGTTGTATTCCCTCACTCTAGTGGTTCACCTTCTGAGGAATCCCCGGATGTCTTGCACCATTGTCATGAGATATTACGCAACATGGGTATAATGGAGTCTAATAGAGTTGATTGCATAGTGATTTAGATACATGGTTATTCCAAGAGGCGGTCGCTCAAGTATATGTTCAGGCAGGCCAGCAGGTTCACCTCCTCTCACTTGGGATCAACTCTCATATTTATTTTTAGAGAACTCCATACCTTTCACTCAGAGAGAGGAGTTCTCCAGTCAGTTTGAGCACCTTCAGTAAGGTAGCATGACCGTTACACAGTATTGGACCAAATTTGTAGGTTTATCATGCCATGTAGCTATCCTGATCCCTATTGAGAGGTAGAAGATGCGGAGGTTCATAGATGGCCTTACATATCGCATTAGGCTATAGATGGCTAGAGACACCGAGGATGATATTTCCTTTACTCGGGTAGTGGGGATCGCCCGGAGGAACGAGCGCATCAGGGGCCAAGATATTAAGATGAACTCTGATAAGAGGCCCCATAATTTTGGAGGATACGATGGTGCCTCACCCAGAGGCAAGTGTTTTTTGTGTGGAGGCCATCCTATCAGGCTAGCTCAGTCATCTCTATAGGTCAAACATAGTACTTCAGGTAATCATGGTACTTATGGACCTCGTTTCGAGTAGCTAGCATTTAGTGCACCTTTACCTCCCATTAGTGTATAGAAAATTCAAAGCTATCATGGTGGTCATGCGATTCATTAGGGTTAGTGTCTGATATTGCAGTCACGCCAGTCAAGAGAGTGCTTTGAGTGTGGAGGTGCGGGTCATATCAAAAGGTATTGTACCCAACCTCATAGAAGTATACAACAACAGGGTACTCGTGCCATTATTCCAGCACCGGTTGCTCCACTACCTGCACAACCAGCTAAAGATGGGGGTAAGGTAGCCGGAGGTAGTGGTCAGTTAGTTAGAGATGGAAGCCAGTCAGTGAGAGGTCTTCCAAGAGTAAGAGGTCAGGTTAGTGGGGCTCAACCTTGTTGTTATGCATTTCTAGCTAGACTTGAGGTGGAGTCTTACGGATATAGTTATTACAAGTAGAATCTCAGTCTATCATAGAGATTCTTCCTTGTTGTTTGATCCGAGCTCTACATATTATTATGTGTTTTCATATTTTGCTTCGCATTTGAGTATGCATCGTGATTCTCTTTATGTTCATGTTTCTATGTCTTTGACGCTTGGGGATTCCATGAAAGGTGATCGGGTGTACAGGTCTTGTGTTGTTACTATTAATGGTTTCAATATTGTAGTTGATCTTATGTTGTTCGATATGGTAGATTTTGAGGTTATTCTTGGTATGGAATGGTTGTCCCTGTATCACGCTATCTTCGCTTTCCATGCAAAGACTATGACTTTATCCATGTTGGGGTTGCCTAGATTTGAGTGGAGAGGCACTCTTGGTCACTCCACTAGTAGGATGGTTTCATATTTGAAGGCTTGACATATGGTCGAGAAGGAGTGTTTGGCGTATTTGGCTTATATCTGTGATTTTAGTGCGGAGGTTCCTTCTATGGATTCGGTACGAGTCCAGAGTGAGTTTCTTGAGGTATTTCCTACAGATTTGGCGAGTATGCAATCCGACGGGGGTATTGACTTGTTCATTTATTTGATTTCGGGCACTCAACCCATTCCTATTCCACTGTACCGTATGACTCCAGTTGAGTTGAAAGATTTAATGGATAAGTTGTAGGATTTGCTTAAAAAGGGGTTCATCAGTTCGAGTGATTCATCTAGGGGTGCGCCAATGTTGTTTGTAAAGAAAAATTACGTATTGATGAGGACGTGCATAGATTATTGGAAGTTGAACTAGGTCACTATCAAGAACAAGTATCCATTGTCGAGGATTGATGATTTATTTGACCAGCTTCATAGTGTCGAGGTGTTTTCCAAGATTGATTTATGATCTGGCTACCATTAGGTGAAGATTGGGCATCATATGTCCCTAAGATAGCTTTTAGGACTCAATTTTGTCTCAACGAGTTCTTTGTGATGTCATTTGGCTTGACTAATGCCCTGGCAGCCTTTATGGACTTGATTAACCGAGTGTTCAAGCCTTATCTAAATTCCTTCATGACTGTCTTCATTGATGATATTTTTGCTTTCTTCTACAGTCGAGAGGAGCATAAGCAGCACCTACGGTAGTGCTTTAGACTTTGAAGAATCATCAATTGTATGCCAAGTTTTCAAAGTGTGAGTTCTTGTTAGACTCGATTGCCTTTTTAGGTCATGGGGTGTCGTAGGAAGGTATCAAGGTGGATCATAAGCAGATTGAGGCAGTTCTGAACTAGCCTAATCCTACTTCAGCTATAGAGATGCGAAGCTTCTTGGTAGCTTACTATCATCAGTTCGTGGAGGGGTTTTCATCTATGTCTGCCCTATTGAAAAAGTTGACCTAGAAGGGTGTTCCTTTCAGATGGTCCGACAAGTATGAGGCAAGATTTTAGAAGCTCAAGACTGCATTGACTATAGCCCCAATGGTTGTGTTTCCTATAAGTTCGGGATCTTACACTGTGTATTGTGATTTATCACGTATTGGACTTGGCACATTATTGATGTAGGACAGTAGGGTGATTGCCTATGCGTCTCGTAAGTTAAAGGTTTACGAGAAGAATTACCCTGTGCATGATTTGAAGTTTGCATCCCCTATTCATGCTCTCATGATTTGGAGGCACTATCTATACGGGGTTCCACGTGAGGTCTATACCGACCATCGGAGTCTCCAACACCTGTTCAAGCAGAAAGACCATACTTTGCGGTAGTGGAGATGGTTGGAGTTATTAAAAGACTATGATAGCATCATATTATATCATTCGGGGAAGTCCAATGTTGTGGTTGATGCCTTGAGTAGAATAGTAGAGAGCATGAATAGTGTGGCATTTTTACCGGCAGTGGAGAGTCCACAAGCCATGGATATTCAGGATATGGCCAACCGGTTCGTCATGTTGGATGTTTTGGAGCTTGACAGGGTTCTTGCTTGTGTTGTGGCACAGTCAACGCTGTTTGAGCGTATCAAGGCTCGGTAGTTTGATGATCCTCACTTGCTAGTGTTGAAAGACACGCTCAGCGGTGTAGTGATAAGGAGGTTCTGATTGGAGATAATGGTGTTATGTAATGACTCGGCCGGTCATTTTAGGTATTTTTGCCTCGTTTCCCCCATTTAATGCTTTACATATGTGTATTTTTGATTATCTGACTTGCAGGGGATGGTTATTTTAATTTCAGGGGAGTTTTGGATTGAATTGGGACACATAGTCCATTGGTTGGAGGCTTAAGTTGTAAGTGTTGGCCGAAGTTTGAGTTTTGTGTAAATGACCCAAGAATGGTGCTTTGATGGTTACAATAGGTTTGTATGGTGATTTTGGGCTTAGGTGTATGCCCGGATTTGGATTTGGGGTTTTCTACGTTGATTTGGTTCTATTTGGCAAATATTAGTAAGTTGAAGGTTTATAAGACTTATAGGTTTGACCAGGAGTTGACTTTCATGATATGAGGTTCGGATTATGGTTTCGGGAGTTGGAATTGTTCCGTCGTGTCATTTGGGACTAGAATGTAATATTTCAGGTCATTTTGAGTTTTTTAGGCATATTCGACATAAGATTTGAATTTGGAAATTTGGATTAGTTCCTTATGTTCAAATTGAGGTGCGATTCGTGGTTTTCATGTTGTTTGGTATGATTCGAGGCCTGGAGTAGGTCGATGGTATGTTTTGGGATTGGTTGGTGTCTTTGGATAGGGTCCCACGGACCTTGGGCGTGTTTCAGATTTATTTCAGATCAGTTTGAGTTATGCTGGTATTGTTGAAGATTGCTGAGTCTTGTATTTTCGTATCTACGGAATTGTGGTCNGTCGATGGTATGTTTTGGGATTGGTTAGTGTCTTTGGATAGGGTCCCACGGGCCTCGGGCGTGTTTCAAATTTATTTCAAATCAGTTTGAGTTATGCTGGTATTGTTGAAGATTGCTGAGTCTTGTATTTTCGCTTCTACGGAATTGTGGTCGCATATAAGAAGCTGCAAAAGTGGATGATGTTACACATACGCGGACTGGGCTGGAGGCAAGGGGAAGACTGGAGATGCAGAAGTTGGAATGTAGAAGCGATTTCGCAGAAGTGGTAGGAGGACCGTAGATGTTGTTAGTCGGGGAATTAGCCATTCCCACATCTCCAATCGATTTTCCACAAATGCGACACTTTGGACCGCAAATGCGGAATTGCTGGACAGTCTATTATATTTTGAGGGTTTGTTATTTTACATTATTTAGAGTTGTGGAGCTTGGGTATATGCTATTTTTGTAGGGATTTCACAACAATTGAAGGGGTAAGTACACTAATGGATTTTGGTGCTAGATATTAATTATCTATGGATTATTACGCCTAGTTTATGTGAATTAAAGGTGGAATTTGGTGGTTTTTGACTATGGTTTTGGAGAGTGGAAATTGACGACTTGAGGTTTGGATTTGGACGAAACACACATATTTGGACCCGTATTGCAATAGGTGTTCGGGATTTATGAATTTTGGCAGGTTCTAGGGTGCGAGCCCAGGGCTGACTTTGTATAGTTGCATCAAAATCTTAGCTTTACTATTTGGGGTTGCTTTCTATGGCTTCTATCGATATTATAAAGTTGTTTTGTCTAGATTCGAGCCATCTAGAGGTTGATTCACGCGGTGAGGGATTTATAGAGTACTGATTTAGCTTGCTTGAGGTAATTATCTTACCTAAACTTGGTTGAGGCACTACTTGCCTGAGCTATTAGTGAAAGCTATATGCTATGGGTGGAGCACATGTGATGGGATTGATCACATGTGCGTATACCAGGGTATTATCCATGCTCGGGGTAGTGTTTGGGCTATTATATGCCTTGAATCGATTTCTAAGCTTCGCGTTCTCATACATCTTATGTTGTATTCCCATCGTGAGCTATTTGGAATCATGTTAGAGATTATTTGTTGATTGATCTCCTATTCAAACGTGTTAGTTGCTATTCTTGTGGTGTAATCACATGACTAGAACTATCGTAGCACACTTCGCACATTCCTATACTATAGCATATCAATTATATCAGTCCATGAGTATGTAAATTGATATACATTGTTCATGTACATGTATCTTTGTATATGCTTTATGTGTGATATGGACTGGGTTGATTGCACGTGAGATGTCTGTGTGGACCTGAGTTATGTTAGCACGTGAGTTGTCCGTGCCGTGTGTGGATAAGGATCCCCCCCCCAGGGTCACCCTCTCATATTTCTCCCTTGATGGTGTACACGTAATAAGAGGAAAACTGGCCATTGTGTGTTTTGGTTATATAATTTTTCTCGACTTGCAATTTCCTTGGATATGCACATGTTTTAGTCACATATCTTCTCTATATGCTAGATCAGGAATGTATACATGCCTTAGTTTTGCATATCTTCTCTATATGCTGGATCTTTAACTGAAATAGAGCATGTTCACTTTTTTGTGCACCAAGGAGGCTCACTCTGATTTATGACTTGATGATGTTATTTCTATATACTTGTCAGATTTATGAACTGTACGGGTTATTATCAAGTATTATTATTAATTCTTGTCTTTATTACCTCACCAAGGTTAGTTATGATACTTGTTGAGTGCATGGGGTGGGTTGTACTCATACTACACTTTACATTTAATTGTGCAAATCCAGGTGTTGGCCCCACCATGGGTAGTTGTGTTTTGTTGTGAAGAGTTGCAAATTGACGATGTAGAGCTACATTTCTATCGCAGACCTTGGAAACTCTTTTCATTTCAGTATTGTTGTCTTCCTTTCAGATAGTATTGTTATTTTGCTATTCCATACTTGTATCCCTATTTTATAGCTCATGACTCAGTGTTTACCACTTCTGGGAGATTTGTTATGTATCCTCGCAGTTATTTTGTGTTATTGGCTTTAGACCTATATTATTCTCGTTAATTCTATTATCTAGTATTACTCTTATTATGTTTGGCTTCTCTAGAAAGTAAGTTAGGCACCATCACAACCGGTTGGTGGTTTTGGATCGTGACATGTTATGCGACTTCAGGGCTATGTTGGTGTTCTGAATATTGATGGGTTGAGAGAGTTGATCCTTGAGAAGGCTCACAGTTAATGGTATGACATTCACCCAGGTGTCACGAAGATGTGCCGTGATTTGATGAATCACTACTGGTGGTGAAAGATGAAGAAACATATTGTTGTTCATGACTCTCGGTGTTTGAATGTCAACAGGTAAAGTATGAGCATTAGAAACTGGGTGGGTTGACTCAGAGATTTGAGATACCGAAGTGTTAGTGGGAGCGCATCACTATGGACTTTGTGCTAGGCTTACCACGGACCTTGAGGAAATATGATGTTGTATGGGTTATTGTGGTCTGGTTGACTAAGTCCACACACTTTATTCTGGTGATGACATCCTATTCTTCAGAGCGGTTGGATCAGATTTACATCTGGGAGCTTATCCGCCTGAAAAGTGTGCCCATTATTATTATTTATGACTGGGGCATGCAGTTCACATCACACTTTTTGAGAGATATGCAGTGTGAGTTGGGCACGCATGTCGAGCTGAGTAACGTGTTTCATCCTTAGACAGATGCATAATTTGAGCGTACTTTCAGATATAGGAGGATATATTGCGAGCATGCTCTATGGATTTCAAGGGTCAGTGGGACCAGTTCTTACCTCTAGTGGAGTTTGCCTAAAAAACAATTATCAGTCCATCATACAGATGGCTCCGTACGAGGCCTTATATGGGGAGGCAATGTTGTTCTCCGGTTGGTTGGTTTGAGCCTGGTGAGGCTAATTGTTTGGCAGAGATTTGGTCTGTGATGCTTTGAAAAAGGTTAAGGTGTCCAGGGGTGGCTTCGTATAGCTTAGTCCCGACAACGTATAGCCCAGTCCTGGCAAAAGAGTTATGCGGACCGGAAGTTTCGACATGTGGCTTACATGGAAGGTGAGAAGGTTCTTCTTTGAATGTCGCCTATAAAGGGCCAGATGCGATTTGTGAAGAATGGAAAGTTGAGCCCGAGGTTTATTGGCCCGTTTGAAATCTTACAGAAAGCTAGATAGGTTGCTTATAGGCTTGCATTGCCTCCTAGCATACCAGGGGTTCATCTGGTATTTCACGTTTCCATGCTTCGGAAGGACCATGAGGATAGGTCAAATGTTTTGGACATTAGCACAGTGCATCTTGATAAGAATATGACCTACGAGGAAAAGCCGGTGGCTATTTTAGATCGGTAGGTTCGAAAGTTGAGATCTAAGAATTTTCTTTATGTGAAAGTACATTGGAGGGGTCAGTTGATTGAGGAGGCTACGTGGGAGTCCAAGTCCGATATGAGGAGTAGATACCAACCCCTTTTACCAGTACAGGTACATTTCTATTTCCGTTCGAGGACGAATGTTTCTTTTTGAGATGGACAATGTGACGAGATTTATCACTATGCTTTATGAGATGATAATATTATTGTTGTGCGCTTTTGAGATTTATGAACTGATCAGGTTATTAGCGAGTATCATTAATAATTATTGTCTCTATTAAAAATCAGTTCATAAGTCTCACGAGCGCACAACAATAATATTATCATCTCATAAATAAAAGTAATAAACATGTTTGTTACAATACTTTCTGAGTACATGGGGTCGGTTGTACTCATACTACAGTCTACACTTAGTTGTGCAGATCTAGGTGTTGGATCGAGCCGCGAGTAGCTATGTTTTGTTGCGGAGATGAGGTAGAGCCGCATTTCAATCGCATACCTTGGCATCTCTTTTAATTTTTGTACTGTTGTCTTTCTTTTAGATAGTATTGTTATTTTTGTATTGCAGACTTGTGTATCTATTTTAGAGCTCATTACTCTGTAATTACAAGTTCTGGGGGATTTGTTATGTATTGACGTAGTTATTTATGTTATTGGCTTTAGACGTGTATTATTATTATTTTTTTCTATTATCTTTTTTCGCTCTTATTATGTTTGTCTTGCATAGAAAATGAGTTAGGTGCCATCACGACCTGTTGGTAGGTTTTTGTTGTGAGTTATTATGCCACTTCACGACCGAGGTTATATTCCGAATGTTGATGGATTGAGAGAGTTGATCATTGAGGAGGCTCATATTTCACGGTATTACATTCACCCAGGATTCACGAATATTTACCGTGACTTGAAGCAACACTTTTTGTGGCGGAAGATGAAGAAAGATATTATTGGTCACGTCTCTCGGTGTTTGAATTGTCAACAGGTGAAATATGAACATCAGAAATCGGGTGTGTTGACTATGACATTGGAGATACCAAAGTAGAAGTAGGAACGCTTCACTATGGACTTTGTAGTAGGCTTACGGTAGACCTTGAGAAAATATGACAATTTATGGGTTATTATGGACCGTTTGACTAATTCTGCACACTTTATTCCGATAATGACATCCTATTCTTCAGAGCAGTTGGCTCATATTTACATCTAGGAGAGATGTGCATCATGAGTTGGGCATGCGAGTCGAGCTGAGTACAGTGTTTCATCCTCAGACGGACAAACCGTTTGAGCGTACTATTCAGATTTTCGATGAGATATTGCGAGAATGACCAATTGATTTCGAGGGTTAATGGGGCCAGTTCTTACCTCTAGCAAAGTTCGCATGCAACAACAGCTATCAATCAAGCATCCAGATGGCTCTGTGCGATTCCTTTGTGGGAGGCGATGTTATTCTCTGGAAGGTTGGTTTGTCCCCGGTGAGGCTAGAATTTTGGGCATAAATTTGGTTCGTGATACTTGGAAAAGGCTAAGGTTATTCAGGAGCGACTTCA
>AWOL01S0019961.1:48781-76090 GCA_000715115.1 Nicotiana otophora
TTGAGATCTAAGAGTTTTCCTTCTATGAAAGTGAATTGTAGCGGTCAGCAGATTGCGGAGGCTCCGTGGGAGTCTGAGTACGATATGAGGAATAGATACCCTCACCATTTTACCGATCAAGGTATGTTTCTATGTCCGTTGGAGGACGAACGTTTCTTTTAGAGGTGGAGAATGTGACGACCAGATAGGTCGTTTTGAGTACTAGCTCCCTTTTCTATGGCTTGATGCCTCCCATAGCTTTATTTGATGATATATGACTTGCATGCATTGTCCGTGTCATATTTTGGGAGGTTTATATGTTAAATTTAAAGAAAAGGTAGTTTTTGGCTTTAAAAATAACTAGAGTTGACCATGTTCATTATTTTATGTAAATGACCTCAGATAGGTGTTTTGACAATTTCGAGAGGTTTGTATGATGGTTTTAGACTTGTATGCATGTTTGTCGGGGTCTTGGGTGACCCGAGGTTGTTTCGATGCATTGTGCGAAAAATTGGAAAATTGAGTTTCAAAGTTGAAAATCTTGTGTTTTGATGATAGATTCTTGATATTTGCTATTATTTTAATGATTTGGCATAGCTAAAGAGTTTTTATTATGTTATTACACTTGTGTAAATATTCGTATTGGAGCCCGAAGGGCTCGGGTAAGCTTCAGATGTGTTTTGGAAGGTTCGGATAGTTGATGCAAGAATTTTCTGGTGTTGATCTACAGGTTCTAAAGGTCTTGAATTTGTTAGGATCTGATCGCAGTTGAAAGCCCTGCATTTGTGATGTCAGGATCGTAAATACAAAGGGGGATTGGGGGCTTATACTTTGCTTTTGTGTAGAAAAGATCGCATTTGTAAACTAGGGGAATATCGCATGTACGATCTACGCATTGCATTTGCAACACCGTAGGACTAGGTGCTGCTTCACTTTTGCTAAGCCTTGTCCGCATTTGCGAGCTGGAGGGTCATAGAAAATGCAGAGGAAATCTCGCATCTGCAACAAGAGTGTTGCTGGGACATCGATCACATTTGCAATCAGTGGTTCGCTTTTGCGATGGTCGCAACTGAGAACAAGAGTTCGCAATTGCGACTTCTGAAGTTGGGTAAAATATGGGAATTTCGGGACTTATCTCACTTTACACTATTTTTTCAACCCTAATCTCCATAAAGGCTATTGTGAAAGAGGACTTTCTTCCCAAATTCATTGTTGAGCAACTTTAACTTGTTTTCAATCAATATCAATTACCTTTTCATGAAATTTATTATCAAATCTATGAATTTCAACATAGAAATTAGGGGTTTTAGGTAGTATTTAGGAATATTATAAAATTGAGATTTAGGCCATGAATTGATGTCGAAGTTTGAACAAATCACATATTCGAGTTCAGAAGTGAATGGGTAATCGGTATTCGGTCCAAATCTCAGATTTCGACCACGTAGGCCTGGGTTGATTTTTTGTTAAAATTTTCAATTAATTAAGGATTAAACCATTTTCAGCCGTGGGTAATTTCTAAAGCTTGTTTTGATGTGTTTGAGATATTTAACTAGATTCGCTTGGTCTGGAGGCTTGTTCCAAAGGGAAAATCATGTTGGATTGCTGACTTGTTTCAGGAAAAACGTGTTAACTTTGTCTTCACGAAACTAGAACTTGATTAGTCCATTTTCTACTTGATTTATGTATGGGGACAACGTATATGCATGCTGACGAGTGTATATCTATTGGCATGGACTTAAGCATGTAGGGACGACCATTTAATTACATGTTTTCAATTATATTATGCCATTTGTTATTCCAAGTTATTACTTGTTTCATGCTTTAATTGCTACATGTTTTTACTTATAAAATACATTCCTTTACTTGTTACATGCCTCTATTTGCTACATGTTCAATGTATCCATGCCTTTATTTATCGTCCGCTCTTACTTGTTCTATACTCAACATATTATTAGATAGATCCTATTACGTGTCTCATGCCTTTACTTGTTCATTTGTCTTTACTTGCATTATATTTCCCTTTTAATTTTTATTGATTTGTCCTAGAGAATTTATATGTTTTGGTTCCTTTTTATGTACGTTCGAGATATGCCATATTTGTTTGTAGCATATATGTATATATGCGGATCGGGTTGCATGGCACAATGGGTGTGTGTATGTGTGCACGTGCACGCGCGTGTGTGTGTGTGTCTATATATATATCAGGACCCAACTCTCACTGGAGCCGCGACGGCGCCTAACTACTACTTGTTAGGCAATCCAAAGATCACGCAATTACAACGAGTTCGAATAAACACGATTTAATAAACTCAATAGTTAAAATATTCTGAAACAACTGATGAAAACAACAACAATACAACTACAACCTTTCCAAAGATCCTGTGTTAACGAGTACACAAGCACTACTAACCATCAAATACAAGGCCAAATTCTCAATACAAATGTCTCAATAGTAGAACAGTAATAGTAGAAATAATGAATGAGAACTTCCAGGTCTGCTGATGACATAGCAGCTACCTCGTAGTCTCTCGGAAGCTGGTAGCAATAAACTCTAGAGTTCACCTCGTCCGGAAGTACCTGGATCTGCACATGAAATGTTGTGTGTAGTATGAGTAAAACCGACCCCATGTACTAAATAAGTAACAAAACTAACCTTAGATTGAAAGCATTGACAAGCTCAGAAGAAACAATCAGAGACCACTATTAATAACTAATAACTTCTCAGATATAAAGGAATACAGTGTAAGCGTATAGCTCAATGATATCATGTTCATCTCGTTCACATATCAGGAAAATAGGCATGCTTTCCATATATAACAGTTAAAACCCAACACAGATAAAACATTTCATTCACCAGCTAGCATGAGAAAAGTGTATATCTATGCCTACATGTCACATATGCATGTCAAATCAACAACATTATTGTGGATCCACCAAGAACAATCACATCTAGTAACAAATAACTTAATATCATCAAATAATACCATAGGAAACAACTTCAAACAATAAAGCTTTGATCTTTATCAAAATCAAAAAGTCAACTCCGGGCTTGTACCATGGAACCCGGTCTAAGTCACAATTCTTGAACACCAATTCAGTTACGAGTTCAACCGTACAAATTTCATCTAACTCAGACCTCAAATCGACCTTCAAATCCTAAATTTTCACTTTAGGAAAGTTGTTTCCAAAATCCCCAATTTCTTCATTTTAATTCACCAATTAAATGCTAAAAACAAGGATGGAATCATGCAATATAAACAAATCTGAGTGAAACCTACTTACCCCAATCCAAATCGTGGAAATCACCTCTAATATTGCCTAAAATCGAGCTCTCTCACTCAAAATGTGATATAATGACCAAACCCTTGAAAGAGAGATATAAAATAGTCTGCCCATGCTTAGCCTTCGTGATCGCGGACCCATCCTCGCTATCACGAAGAACAAACTTCCACCTCCTCCAAAAGACTCTACGTGAATATGATACCATGGTCGTGAACGCGAAGCACAATACGCTCCTAAACTACGCGAACGCGGAAACAACATCGCGGTCGCAAAGACTTACCACCTGACACCCCAGTTGAACTGACTCTTCTATAAGAACGCGACCGTCCAATCGCGATCCCAATGATTAGTGCCATCCTATTCTTTGCGAATGTGTCACCACTTCATGAATGTCAAATACATTTTGCTTGCCATCCACAACAGTCTACGATATCGCGGCTTACTCCTCACGATCGCAAATGAGAAAACAAGACATCAGATATCAGCTATGTCAAAACATGAATAAATGGTCTGAAACTCATTCGCAATACACCCGAGGCCTCCGGGACCCTACCCAATCACTGAAACCAATCCCAAAACATATCATGAACCTACTCGAGGCCTCAAATCACACAAAACAACATCAAAACCATGAGTCGCACCTAATTCCAGCCTAATGAACTTCCAACTTCAAAAACTCATGCCGAAACACATCAAGCCAACCCTGAAAGACCCCTATTTTTTGCATTCAAGTCCCAAATAACATAAAAGACCTATTCCAACTTCCAGAACTAAAGTTCGAGCCCAATATCGACAAAGTCAATTCTCAGTCAAACCTATCAAGCTTCCACACCTTCAACTTTCCAACTTTCACCAAAAAGAACCAAACCACCCTACAAACCTCCAAATCCAAATTCAGACATAAGGCTAAGTCTAACATAACCATACGAAGCTATTGGAATCATCAAAACACTATTCCAGGGTACTCTACACAAAAGCAAAACTCTGGTAACTCTTTCAACTTAAGCTTCTAACTTTGAGACTATGTTTCCCAATTCACTCCAGGACCTTCCCAAAACAAACCCAACCACCCCCAAAAGTCACATAACCACAAATGAACACATAAGAGGAAATAGATAGGGGAACAAGGTTACAATACCCAAAACGACCAGCCGGGTCGTTACCTTCTCCCCGTCTAAAACAAATGTTCATCCTCGAATGGGTCTAGAATCATACTTGGAGTCTCATAAAGGTGAGGTTATCTGATAAGCATCTCCTCCTCGGTCTCCCATGTGGCCACCTCTACCGGCTAACCTCTCCATCGCACCTTCACTGACATTATATTCATTTCCCTCAACTTCCGAAAATACCGATCCAAAATGGTCACCAGCTCCACATCATATGTCAAATCCCTATCTAACTGCACTGTGATAAAGTCCAAAACATGTGACGGATCACCATAATACTTTAGAACATAGAAACAAGATATATTAGGTGAACACCCGATAGACTGGGTGGCTAGGCAAGTCGGTAGGCCACCTCTCCAACTCTCTCAATAACCTCAAAAGGGCCAATATACCTAGGACTCAACTTCCCCTTCTTCCCGAATCTCATCACACCCTTCATGGGCAATACTCTGAGCAGAACCTTTTCACCCACCATATATGCAACATCATGAACATTTTTGCTAGCATAACTCTTATCCTTGGACTGTATTGTACGACTCTACTCCTGAATCACCTTCATCATCTCTAAGGAATCTCAGACCAAATCAGTGCCAAACAGTTTAGCCTCCCTAGTCTCAAACCAACCAATCAGAGAACAACATCTCCTCCCATATAAGGACTCATAAGAAGCCATTTGGATACTCGATTAAAAGCTATTATTGTAGGCGAACTCTGCTAATGGAAGAAACAAATCCCATAAAGCTCCAAAATTGATAACACAAGCACGTAACATGTCCTCCAATATCTGAATAGTGCGCTTGGACTACGCATTCTTTTGGTGATGAAATGTTGTACTTATCTCTATCCGTGTGACCAAATCTTATTGCACCACTCTCCAAAGCTGCAATATGAATTGAGTGCCTCAATCCAAAATGATAGACACGGACACTCCATGATGCCGAACATTCTCACGATTGTAAATCTAAGCCAATCACTCTAAAGAATAGGAAGTCATCACCGGAATGAACTGTATGGACTTAGTCAACCGGTCCATACTAACCCAGACTGCGTCATATTTTTTCAAGGTCCGTGGTAAGCTTACCACAAAATCCATAGTGATGCGCTCCCACTTCCACTCTGGTATCTCCAATCGTTGAGTCAACCATCCCTGCTTCAGGTGCTCATATTTCACCTATTAGCAATTCAAACATCGAGATATATAATTAACAATATCTTTCTTCATTCTCCTCCACGAATAGTATTATTTCAAGTCACGGTACAACTTCATGACACCTGGTTGAATGGAATAACGCAAGATGCGAGCCTTCTTAAGGATCAAATCTCTCAACCCATCAACAATTGTAACCCAAATCCGGCCTTGACGCTGCATAACACCATCACTTATCACAACCTCTTTAGCACCACCTCGTTGCACTATGTCTTTCAATGCCAATAAGTGAGGATCACCCAACTGGAAAACCTTGATACACTCCAACTACTAACTATCACAACGTAAGCAAGAATGCGGCTAGGCTCCGAAACAATCAATCTCACAAACAGATTGGCAAAAGCTTGAACATTCGTGGTGAGTGGCCTCTCTGCTATAGGTAAATATGCCATGCTACCCATACTTTTAGCCTTCCTACTCAATGCATCGTCCACCACATTTACCTTACTAGATGATATAATATGCTGATATCATAGTCTTTCAGCAACTGTAATTATCTTCGCTACGGCAAATTAAGATCCTTGTTCTTGAACATGAGCTAGAGACTCCGATGGTCGGTATAGACCTCACATGGAATGCCATATAGATAGTGCCTTCAAATCATCAATGCATGAGCAATGTCTGCTAACTCTATGCACATGGTAGTTCTTCTCATAAACGTTCAACTGTCGAGACGCATAGGTAATCACCCTACTGTCCTGCATTAACACCGTTCATAGCCCAATAGGCGACGCATCACAATGTACAGTGTAAGATCCCAAACATGTAGGCAACACCAATATTGGGGCTCTAGTTAATGTAGTCTTGAGCTTGTAAAAGCTCACCTCACACTCATCAGACCAACTAAAAGGAGCACCTTTCTAGGTCAATCTAGTCAAACGCGTAGCAATGGACGAGAAACCCTCCACAAAACTGTGATCCTAACCCGCCAAATCCAAGAAACTCCAAATCTCTGGGCCTGAAGATGGTCTAGACCAACTCTAAACTGCTTAATCTTCTTCGGATTCACCTTAATCACATCACTAGACACCATGTTCCCTAAGAACACCATTGAATTGAGCTAAAACTCACATTTAGAGAATTAGGCA
The DNA here is from genome assembly GCA_000715115.1 of Nicotiana otophora. Taxonomy (NCBI): domain Eukaryota; kingdom Viridiplantae; phylum Streptophyta; class Magnoliopsida; order Solanales; family Solanaceae; genus Nicotiana; species Nicotiana otophora. The sequence goes on from AWOL01S0019961.1 coordinate 55,504, forward strand.
TAAAGATTCTTCTCCTTAAATGTCTGGAGTACGATCCTTAGATGCTGCTCATGATTCTCCTAGTTGCGTGAGTACACCAATATATCATCAATGAATACCATGATGAAAGAATCAAGATATGGCTAGAACACATTGTTCGTCAAGTGCATAAAGGTCGTTGGGGCATTGGTCAGCATAAAAGACATCAACAGAAACTCATAGTGACCATAGCAAGTCCTGAATGTCGTCTTTGGAATATCTAAATCCCGAATTTTCAACTAATTGCACCCTGACCTCAAATCAATCTTCGGGAACACTCTAGCACCCTGAAGTTGATCAAATAAGTCATCAATATGTTGTTGTGAGTACCTGTTGTTATTAGTAACCTTGTTCAGCTGCTTGTAGTCAATACACCTACTCATAGTACCATCCTTCTTCCTCACAAATGGAACCAGTGCACCCCAAGGTGACACACTAGGTCTGATGAAGCCCTTATTTAGTAGTTCCCGCAGTTGTTCCTTCAACTCCTTCAACGCTATAGGTTCCATGCGGTACGGTGAAATAGAGATGGGTTAAGACCCAGTACCAAGTCAATACCAAAATCAATTTCTCCGTCGGGTGACATGCCCGACAGAACTGCTGGAATCACATCTGGAAAAATCAGCCCTACTGGAACTAAATTGACGATAGGTGTATCAGTACTAACATCCCTCACAAAAGCCAAGTACGCCAAACATCCCTTTTCAACCATTCGTTGAGCCTTCAAATGTGAAATTACACAACAAGGAACATAATCCAGGGATCCTCTTCACTCCAACCTCAGCCCCCCCGATATCGTGAATGTCACTGTCTTAGCAGGAAAATCAAGGATAGAGAGATATGGCGACAACTAATTCATGCCAAAACTCACATAAAAATCAACCATGCTAAGCAATATACACGGTTTACAATAATAGAATCACCCACCGACGTAGATACATGAACAAACATAGTTAAAGAATCACGAGGCATATCCAAATAACGAGCAAATTATGATGACATATATTAATAAATGGAAACCGGATCAAATAATACTAAAGCTTCCCTGATGCACACTAAAATAATACCTATGATCACAATATCAGAAGCAACCACCTATGGTCTGAGAGGAAATACATAGAAACGATGTTGAACACCACCTCACTTACCTCCCCCTCCGGGGAGAACTCGACCCACACGACCTCTGCCCCAAGCTGGCTAGGCGGGTGGTCTAGCAACTAGTGCAAGAGTCATAGTCTGGCCTCCCTATGTGTCGCCTTGGGGTGCACCGGTTCTGTTTGTGAAAAAGAAAGATGGTATTATGCGGATGTGCATTGCCTACAGGCAGTTGAATAAAGTTACAATAACAAACAGGTATCCTTTGACGCGTATTGATGATTTATTTGACTAGCTCCAAGGAGCTAGAGTATTTTCCAAAATTGATTTGAGGTATGCGGATTACCAGTTGAAATTTGGGACTCAGATATGCTTAAGATGACATTCAAGATCCATTATGGATACTATGAATTTCTCGTGATGTCTTTTCGGCTGACAAATGCCCCGGCAGCATTTATTCACCTAATGAACAGTGTATTCAAGTCGTATCTTGATTATTTTGTCGTAGTATTTATTGATGATATGCTGGTGTACTCACGTAGCCATGAAGAGCATGCACAACATTTAAGAATTTTACTACAGAGGTTGAAGGAGGAGAAACTTTATGCCAAATTCACCATGTGTGAGATCTGGCTTAGTGCTGTAGTATTCTTGGGACATATGGTGTCTAGAGAATGGATTTGTGTAGATCTAAGAAAGATAGATGCAGTTCAGAGTTGGCCCAAGCCATATTCAGCTACTGAAATTTGGAGTTTTCTTGGGGTGGTCGGATATTATCGTCTCTTTGTGGAAGGTTTCTCATCCATTGCCGCACCTATGACTAAATTGACCAAGAAAGGTTCTCCATTTAGGTGGTCAGATGAGTGTGAAGAGAGCTTTTAGAAGCTCAAGATTGCCTTGACCACAACTCCAATTCTAGTTTTGCCTTCAGCGTCCGGTTCTTATAATGTTTATTGTGATGCTTCTCATATTGGTATTGGGTGTGTCTTAATGCAGGAAGGTAGAGTAATTGCTCAAGCTTCGCTCCAGTCGAAGCCACATGAGAAGAACTACCATGTTCATGATTTAGAGTTAGCAGCTATTGGTCATGCATTAAAGATTTGGAGGCACTATCTCTACGGTGTGTCTTGTAAGGTATTTACAGATCACCGGATCCTACAACACTTATTCAAATAAAAAGATCTAAACTTGAGGTAGCACAGATGGTTGGAGCTTCTAAAGGACTATGATATAACCATTTTGTATCATCCCGGGAAGGCCAATATGGTGGCCAATGTCTTGAGTAGAAAGGCGGTGAGTATGGGTAGTCTTGCATTTATTCCTGTTGGTGAGAGACCACTTGCATCCGATGTTCAGGTTTTAGCCATTCAGTTCATGAGGTTAGATGTTTCGGAGCCCAATCGTCTTCTAGCTTGTATAGTTTCTCGGTCTTCCTTATGTGACCGCATCAGAGAGCACCAGTATGATGAACCCCATTTGCTTGTCCTGAAGGACACCATTCAACACAATGATACCAAAGATGTTACTATTGGAGATGATGGGCTGTTAAGGATGCAGGGTCGTATTTGTATACAGAACATAGATGGGCTGCGTGAGTTGATTCTTGAGGAGGCCCTCAGTTCGCGTTATTTCATTCACCCGGGTGCCGCAAAGATGTATCATTACTTGAGGAAGCATTATTGGTGGAGAAGGATGAAGAAAGATATAGTGTGGTTTGTAGCTTGGTGTTTAAATTGTCAGCATGTGAAATACGAGCACAAGAGATCGAGCAGATTGCTTCAAAGACTTGAAAGTTGGGAGTGCAAGTGGGAGCGGATCACCATGGACTTCGTAGTTGGGCTCCCACGGACTTCACGAAAGTTTGATGCTATTTGGATGACTGTGGATAGATTGACCAAGTCTGCACATTTTATTCCAGTCGGTACTACTTATTCTTCGAAGCGGTTAGCTGAGATTTATATCCCCGAGATTGTTCTCCTTCACGATGTGCCAGTGTCCATCATTTCAGATAGGGGCATGCAGTTTACATCACATTTTCGGAGAGTAGTGCAACGAGAGTTAGGCACACAGGTTCAGTTGAGTATATCATTTCACCATCAAATGGATGGATAATTCTAGCGCACTATTCAGATATTGGAAGATATGTTACGCGCTTGTGTTATTGATTTTAGGGGTTCTTTGGATCAGTTTCTGCCGCTGGCAAAGTTTGCCTATAATAACAGCTACCAATCGAGCATTCAGATGGCAACGTATTAGGATTTATATGGGAGACGGTGTCAGTCTCCGGTAAGTTTGTTTGAGTCGGGTGAGGCTAGGCTATTAGGTACTGACTTAGTTTAGGATGCTTTGGAAAATTTTAAATTCATTTAGGATTGAATACGCACGGCGCAACCTAGACAGAAGAGTTATGCTGACTGGAAGGTTCGTGATGTTGCTTACATGGTATGATAGAAGGACTCAAAACATCACCTATGAAGGGTGTTATGTGATTCAGGAAGAAGGACAAGTATAGTCCTCGGTATATTGGGCCTTTTTAGGTACTTGAGAGGATTAGAGAGGTGGCTTATAAACTTGCAATGACACCTAGTCTATCGGGAGTTCATTTAGTGTTTCATATATCTATGCTCTGTAATTTGACTTTAGCACAGTTCACCTGATGTTTTGGACTTTAGCACAGTTCGCCTGGATGTTAATTTGACTTATGATGTGGAGCCGGTGACTATTTTGGATCGACAGGTTCGAAAGTTAAGATGAAATAACATAGCCTCAGTGAAACTGTAGTGGAGAGGTCAGCCAGTCGGAGAAGCTACTTGGTACACTGAGCGGGAGATGCAGAGCAAATATCCACAGCTATTTGACACTCCAGGTATAATTCTAAACCCGTTCGAGGACGAACGTTTGTTTAAGACAAGGAATGTAATGACCCGACCGGTCGTTTTGAGTATATCAGCCCCTTTTCCCCATTTACTGCTTTTTATGTGTTCTATTATAGTTATGTGACTTGTCGTGGAGGTTTTAGAATGCATTGGAACACTTACTTCCAAGATTTAGAGCTTAACTTAACAAAATTGACAAAGTGAAGAATTATGTGTAAATGGCCTCGGAATGCAATTNTGATTTAGAGCTTAAGTTAAAAAACTTGACAAAGTGAAGAATTATGTGTAAACGGCCCCGGAATGCAATTTTGATGGTTCCAATAGCTCTCTATGGTGAATTCTGACTTAGGACTGTGTCCGGATATTTATTTAGTAAAATTTTACTTGAAATGGAGAAAATAGGAAATTTAAATTTGGAAGTTTGACCAGGGAGTTGACTTTTTGATATCGGGGTCAAAATCTGATTTTGGAAATTTGAATAGGTCCGTTATGTCATTTATGACTTGTGTGCAAAATTTGAGGTCAGTCGGATTTGATTTGATAGGTTTCATCATCGAATATACAAGTTGGAATTTGTTAGTTTTCATTAGTCTTTAATAGGGGTATGATTCGTGTTTTTAGCGTTGTTTGATGTGATTTTAGGCTTCGACTATGTCTGTATTATGTTTTAGGACTTGTTGGTGTATTTGGTTGAGGTCCAAGGGGCCTCGGGTGAGTTTCAAATACTTAAAGGATCGAATTTTGGACTTGGAGTTTTGCTTAAGTTTTTCAAGTGCACTGTCTGGTTATCTTCTACGCGATCATGTAAGAAGGTCCGCGGTTATGCAGGCTAAATTGGACAACTTGAATTGGTTTGCTATGCGATCAATTAGGTAAGTCCGTGATTGCGAAGCTGTTGGCCTGTAGTACTATGCGAATGTGTGGATTAAGCCGCATTCGCATAGCGTGAAGAAGGCAACTGGAAAATTCACGCATTCTGCCATGCAATCACGTAGGGTGGAGGAAGTTGTGCTTCGCGATCAGATGAAGGGATCCGCGATCACGTAAGATAAAATTATGGAAGGGGAAAATTGTTCTTCGTGATCGCGTGAGTTGGTCCGCGATCGCATAGTGGAAATGATTGGGCAGCAAAACTTATGTTATGTTCATCTCATTTTCCATTTTTGACGATTTGGAGCTTGGGGAAAGGCGAGTTTCGGGAGATTTTCAATGGAAACACCGGGGTAATTGTTCTTAACTCAATTTTGGTCAAATTAATCGAATCTATAGTTATTGTTAGTATTTAATTGGTGTCTTAAGTTGCAAAAAAATTGTGAAAACTATTAAGGTTAAATTGAAGATTTTAGGGTTGAGTTGATGTTGCAATTTGGTAAAATTTATATGGTTGGGCTCGTTGTTGGATGGACGTTCATATTTTGTGACTTTTGTCGGGTTTTGAGACGTGGGCCCCACTGGCGATTTTTGAGTGGAATTTTAGATATTTTGGAAATGTATATTTTTATATGGAATTAATTCCTATAATTTGTGTTGATTGTATCGAATTAATTGTGACTAGATTCGAGGCGTTCAGAGGCTTGATTCGCGAGGCACGGACATATGGGAATAAAGAATTACAGGGTTCGAGGTAAGTAACATTTCTTAACTCTGTTCTGAGGGTATAAATTCCCGAAATTACGTGTTATGTGACTGGTTTGAGGTGACGCACATGCTAGGTGACGGGCGTGTGGGCATTCATCGTAGAATGTGTGAGTTAAATTGATTCCGTGAAATTTCATAATCAACTAATCATGTCATTATCCACATATCCTCCACATGTTAGAGGAATTGAGCTGAGACTCATATTAAAGCTCATGTTTAGACTACGTGCTGATATTTTTGGGACCCGCAAAGGGCGTACTGTTGGTGAATTAATTGTTTAATAATTTAACTTACACTCAGTCATATCTATTATTTTCATATCATATCTCAGTCTCTGTTGCCATTCATTGATACATCATATCATTTTGTCGGGCTGATTTTCATGACATTGTGAGCTTGAGAGACTGGAGAGGTTAATGATTGAGTGAGGCCGAGGGACTGATTGTGAGTTATATTTATTAGATCGGGCTGGATGCTGCAGCATGCTCTATTGATTTATGCTCGGACCTGGCTTATTATATCGCTTGGATTGAAGGAGCCCCTCAGTAGTCGGCACCCACACAGTGAGCGCATTGGATATTATATTTGGGATGGAGTTGCCTGGGCATGGAGTTGCCATATATATTCACATTTGGGATAGTGTTCCGAGGGCATGAAGTTGCCTTATCTATTTATATTTGGGATGGACTTCCCAGGGCATGGAGTTGCCTTATTTATTACATTTGGGATGGAATTCCCAGGTCATGGAGTTGCCTTCTTTCATTTATATCTAGGATAGTTTGGCCATATACGGTACTGAGTGACTAACTGTCAGTTTCTATTTATATTGAGGGATGGATCTTCCCTGGGCTGGACCTGCCTGTGCAGTACTAAGTGATTGAGTACTCTGAGAGTGTGAGTATGTGATGCTTCCATGGTAGTATACCATATATAACATGTACATTAGCATGTAGATATACAGATGTCATATTCCTCATATCATACAACGTTGATTTATTTTGCTTGTACTGAGTAATCTGTTGAACTTGAAAATATGCATACATTTCTGTACTGTTATTTCATATTGGACTGTACCTGTTGTGCTCGTCACTACTTTCAGCCCAAAGGTTAGTCCCGTTACTTATGAAGTACATGGGTTCGGTTGTACTCATACTACACTCTACACTTCGTGTGCAGATCCAGGTACTTTCAGATACGGTGGCTGCTAGGTTTTAGAGAATAACTGTTGGAGATTATCGAGGTAGCTTCTTGGCGTCTGCAGACCTTGACTCTCTTTTCTTTTAGTTATTTGTAGTATTCTGTATTTCCAGACAGTGTTTTATCAGTCAGACTATGTCATCATTTAGATGCTCAAGTACTCAGTAACATCGAGTTTTGGGAGTGTATTTGAATCAGTATTTTTGGGATTTTCTATTAAATCTAAATATTATGTTTTGAATCGTAAATGAATTTGTGATTTATTGAGGTTGTCAGCTTGCCTAGTAATGAGATAGGCGACATCACGACAGGTGAGATTTTGGGTCATGACAGTGTCACATGTTGATTGGGTTTGTATTTATGAGATTTATATGTTTGTTAATTCATTAGTAGTATTGGGAAGGTTTGGAACAAAGTTCTAGTTTATATAAAGATATTTACCAGTATTGGGTTGGATTACGGGCAGCTATTGTGGCCGGTGGTGTTGATATGGGCTGATGGGTGATGTGTTTCATCATGTGGTTATACCTTGTTGATTTATGCATGATATTTTACGGCGGGGTGCGGTTGATACAATGTGCTTATCTGAAGATCAGGTTTTTGGTGAAATGCTTGGATGTTGAAATTTGGTTCTAAGGCTTATTAGTATGGGTGGAAGGAATAATCTTCAATTGAGGTTAGGTTTTTAGGCTTCTGAAGATTGGTGTGACGTGGGATCACCCGTGAGAATGTGTATGGTGATTTCATTCAGTAATTTGATGACTTCAAAACGGTTCTTAGTATGTTCGAGGACGAAATTTATTTTTTAAGAGGGGGAAAATGTAATGACCTGGTCAGTTGTTTTAAGTATTCTAGCCTCGTTCCCCTATTTATTGTCTCTTATATGATCATTTGTGGTTACGTGACTTTCCGGGGTGGTTGGTTTGGTTTCGGGTGTGTTTCAGAGTGAATTGGGACACTTAGTCCCAAATTTGGAAGCTTAAGTTGAAAGAGTTTACCGGAGTTTGACTTTTGTGTAGATAACCCCATAACGGTGTTTTGACTGTTCCGGTTGCTTTGAATACTGATTTTGGACTTAGGTATATGTCCGTATTTGAATATGGAGGCCCGTAAGTTATTTTGACATAAATAGGCGAAAGTTGGAAAGTTAAAGGTTTGGAAGGTTTATATGTTTCACTGAGGGTTGACTTTACTGATATAGGGCTCGGATTGTTATTTTGGGAATTGGAATAGGTCATTTAGTTCATTTAGGACTTGCATGGAAATGTTCAGGTCATTCCGAGGTTTTCAGGCTTGTTCGCCGTTAGTTTTCCATTTAGAAATGTTCGTTAGTGCACTGGGCTTGAATAGGGGCGTGATTCGTGGTTTTTGTGTTGTTTTGTATGATTTGAGGCTTTGAGTAAATTTACATTGTGTTTCGGCATTGGGTGGTGTGATTGGCCAGGGTCCCGGGGGTTTTGGGTGTGTTTCAGATGGGTTTTAGACCATTTCTTCATGTGTTGGAACTTTTGATTTCTATGCTTCTAGTATCCCTCTTCGCGATCTAGAAAAATGTGTTGCAATCGCGTGGAGTCCTCGCTGGCAGGTGGCTTTTTGCTCTTCGCGTTCGCGAAGATAAGGATGCGTTCGCAAAGCCTTGGTGTGTTTGTTCATCGGGAACACGAGTGTAAGTTAATCATGTAAGTTAATCATGTTACTTTTGGGGTTGCAAATATTTAAGATCATGAACTGTAAGTACCAAGAGGGTTTGAAGGATTAGAAGCTAAAATAATCGAAGAAAATAAGTTTCATCAAAATGCCAAGTTGGGAATGCTATAACCCATACTTTTGGGGTTATACTAGGATGATTAACATGATAACGAGGTTATATTATTAGGTATTATAGTCGTATGTTATGTTTTGAAGTCAAACGAGTTAGGAAACAAAAGTCGACAAAAGTTGTCGCAAGTTACGTTGATAATTTTACATAAAAATTAGGTCTAATATTACTGAGATTTTCTCTTAATGTAAATGGATTTATAGGGTGATCCAACCACCAAATTAAATATATACAGGTCTAGTTTCCAACGTATTAAACCATTCGTTGATACGACATCGGAGAATACAGATATTCTCTTTTTCACAAAACTGCACAAGCAGCTCCTTTTGGGAACCAGAAGTTCGGTTGAAGTTTATCTAGATATATAAAGTTGTAGCCTTCGTCTCTAAGACTCACTTAGACCCAAATCAGACCTACAAAGTCTATCTAGACATCCTAAATACATCCTTAGGGTTTTGAAGCAATTCCATCATCCGCAATTCAAAATCAAGACGCGAACACATCAACCCGATACTTACGACATAGGTAAGACTTTGCCATCCCACTTTCTCCTTATAACTCGTTTTTTGGAAAGAGATTCATGGTTAAAGAATATTTTCGCCTTTGTATTTTACTTATGCAAGCATAATTAAGGTTTGGATAAAAGGTAACAAGGTTTGGAAGCAAGAACACAAGAGGTATGTAGGGATTTGAATTTGTTTTCGGCATGATTTGGTTTAGCTATGTTATAGCCTTTCTTGTTGACCTTTTAGGGTTGTTTAAGGGATATATCAGCATGTATTGTATCCTTGTATATTATTTAATTCCACATGTGAATTGTTAAAGGAAATAGTTTAGGTTGGAACTTCAAAACACAACAAGAGCAAAAGGGCAAATCCCCATTTAGCCTATGCCATCTAGACTTTCATTTGTTCTGTTCCTTTGATGTTTTATGTATACCTAAACCCCATATGATCCTAATAGATTTATTTAAGATTACATAATCCTAATTATCATGTATTTATGCTTAGATAATTCCTAAATCGGATTTAGACTTTCATGTCACAAGTTAACCATTATGAGTTGACATTACATTCACAATTTTGTTTTGTCGATCATTTGACGCTATTGTGGATAACTGGATCTCCTTTAGTTTGATTTTATCATATTGTCCGCGTATCAATTCCCCTGTATATTGCAACGCTTGCTGTTGTTTTTGGGGATCATTAAGTTTTAGGGGAAACTCTGCCGAAATATTTGGAAATTCGAAGAGTTAGACAAATCTTGAGTTCCTTGGTTCTAAATTGATTATAGAGGGATCCTAATGAGTTAATTTATCTTAGTATCTCATGTACATACTCAGTTTTTCCCTAAAATGGTGATAGGTTTCTCTGTCCAACTTATGGACAACGAGCGTCAGATTTCATTTGTGATTCTGTTTATGGTTTTCTTCATGATATCTTGAGTCCATATGATGTTGCCACATGTGTTATGCCACATACATGCTTCCATCGATTATGCTTGAGGGATATATCCCATAACACCAGCAAGACCTATTGAGGCACTAGTACCACCAGTTAGAGTCGTGAGAGGCCGGGGTCATGGTAGGGCCGAGGTGTGGCTCGTACTACAGCTAGAGCAACATATGTGGAGCAGGTTTCAGATATTGTTGAGCCAGTGGGACTAGCTCAGGCACCGACATTGCCAATCGTTATTCTTGGCCTTCAGGAGGCTTTCGCCCAAATTCTAACTGTGTGCACGAACCTGACTCAGGCGGTATTTATTCCACTTGCACCAGCTACCTCGCAAGCTGGGTGAGGTGCCCAAACTCCCACCACCCGTACTCTAAGGAAGCTATCTCAAAGTTATCAGACACCGGGAGTGTTACCTGTTCAGTGGGTTACTACTGCTCGAGCTGAGGTTGGTCCACCTTTGATTAATGAGGAGCAGAAGAGGTTTGAGTGGTTTTGGAAACTTAAAGTGACAGATTAAGCTGAGGAGAGTCAGAGGATGCTCAGGATTTTCTAAATAGGTGTCAGTGGATTTTTTTCATAGCGGGTATTTTTGGAGACTAGTGGAGTTACATTTACCACTATTCAGTTGACAGGGGCAGCCTACAGATGGTTGAAGTCTTATGAGTTGAGTAAGCCAGTTGGTGTAGCTCCACTTACAAGACATGAGTTCTTAGTTCCCTTTGTAAAGAAGTTTTTCCCACACACTCGCAGAGAGGAGTTGCTTAGAGATTTTGAGCTGCTACGCCAGGGGGATATGACTGTGACTCAGTATGAGATAAGATTTTTGGATTTGGCTCGTCATGCTATATGGTTGGTTCCCACTGAGAGAGAGATGATCAGGAGGTTCATTGATGGCCTCAACTATTATCTACGTTACATTTTGGCCCAAGAGTCTGAAATAGATGCTAGGTTTTACCAGGTGGTCAAGATTGTCAGGCGCTTGGCAAAGGTTCGCAGGCTTCAACGCGAGGAGGGGAAATGCATAAGCCTCGTGGTTTTGGTGGTTCTAGTTGTACCTCATCTGGAAGTCATTCACAACATAACAGAGGTTGTCCTTTTAGGCCCGCACCGTAGAATTCGTGACTTAATAAATTATGTGAAATTTTATAATAAAATAACTATGTCATTATCCACATATCCTCCACGTGTTAGAGGAATTGAGTTGAGACTCATATTAAAGCTCACGAGTAGACTACGTGCCGATATTGTTGGGACTCGTAGAGGTCGTGCTGTTGTTGAATTAATTATTTAAAAATGTAATTTAGACTCAGTCACATCTATTATTTGCATATCATATCTCAGTCTATGTTGTCATTCATTGATACATCATATCATTTTGATGGGCTAATTTTCATGACATTGTGAGCCCGAGAGACTGGAGAGGATAATGATTGAATGAGGTCGAGGGCCTGATTTTGAGTTGTATTTATAGGATCGGGCTGCACGCCGCAACATGCTTTATTGATTTATGCCTGGACCTGGCTTATTATAGTGCTTGGGATGAAGGAGCCCCTCCAGAGTCTGCAACCCGCACAGTGAGGGCAGTGGATATTATATTTGGGATGGAGTTCCCTGGGCATGAAGTTGCCATATATATTCACATTTGGGATGGAGTGGCCAGGGCATGGGGTCGCCTTATTTATTTATATTTGGGATGGATATCCTAGGGAATGGAGTTTCCTTATTTATTTACATTTGGGATGGAGTTCCCAGGGCATGGAGTTGCCTTATTTCATTTATATCTAGGCTAGATTGGTCATATACAGTAGACTGACTGTCAGTTGTTGTTTATATTGAGGGATGGATCTTTCCTGGGCTGGACCTGCATGGACATTGCTGAGTGATTTAGTACTCTAAGAGTGTGAGTACGTGATGCTTCCATGATGGTATACCATATACAGCATGTACATTGAGTTGATGTATTTCATTTGTATTAAGTTATCTGTTGAACTTGAAAACATGCCTACATTTTTGTACTGTTATTTCATAATGGACTGTACCTGTTGAGCTCATCGCTACTTTCAGCCCAAAGATTAGTCTTGTTACTTATGGAGTACATGGGGTCGGTTGTACTCATACTACACTCTGCACTTTGTGTGCAGATCCATGTACTTATGGATACAATGACTGTTAGGTTTCGGAGATTATCTGTTGGATATTATTGAGGAAGCTGCTTGGCGTCCGCAGACCTTGACTTTCCTTCAGTTATTTGTATTGTTCTATATTTCAAGATAGTGTTTTATCAGTCAGACTATGTCATCATTTATATGGTGATGTACTTAGTGACTCCTCATTTTGGGAGTGTATTTGTATCAGTATTTGTGGGATTTTCTATTAAATGTAAATATTATGTTTTTAATCGTAAAAGAATTTGTGATTTATTGAGGTTGTCGGCTTGCCTAGTAATGAGATATGCGCCATCACGACAGGTGAGTTTTGGGCCGTGACAAGTTTGTATTAGAGCCTAGGATACATAGGTCTCATAAGTCATGAGCAGGTTTAGTAGAGTCTTGCGGATCGGTACGGAGATGTCTGTACTTATCTTCGAGAGGCTGTAGAACCCTTAGGAAAAATTTCACTTTCTTGTATTCTGGTCGTGAGACTTATTGATTCCAGGAACTAAATCTCTATTATTCTATTCTCTCACAGATGGTGAGAACACGTGATATTGGATAGGGTGAATAGCCACCAGTACCACTAGTTTGGGCCACGAGAGGTCGGGGCCATGGTAGAGGCCGAGGTGCAGCAAGCACAGCAGCTAGAGCAGCACTTGTAGATCCACCAGTTGCTCCAGCTCAGGAGNCACGAGAGGCCGGGTCCATGGTAGAGACCGAGGTGCACCAAGCACAGCAGCTAGAGCAACACTTGTAGATCCACCAGTTGCTCCAACTCAAAAATAGATTATAGATATAGATGAGCAGGTGGGACCAACCCAGGCACCATCTATGCTTATTGTGATTCCAGGCATTCAAGAGGTGTTGGATTAGATATTGAAGGTTTGCACTGGCCTTGCTTAGGTGGTTTCGACAAAGGCCGCACCTTCCACTTCTCAGGTTGAGGGAGGTACTCATACACCTGTCGCCCGTACACCAGAGCAGGTAGTGCAGGGTCTCCAGATACTGGGGGTACTACCAGTCTAGCCGGTTGCAGCTGCTCAGGCCCATGTGAGTTTTATTATGAACAACGAGGAGCAAAAGAGATTAGAGAGATTTGGGATACTCCATCCTACATCATTCAGTGGAACTAAGCTAGAGGATGCTCAAGATTTCTTGGACAGGTGCAAGTGGATTCTTCATACACCAGGTATTCTAGAGACGAGTGGGGTCTCATTTACTATCTTTCAACTGATTGAGGCATCCTTCAGATGGTGGGAGGCTTATGAGAGGAGCAGGCCAATTAGTGCAGCACTGCTTTCATGGCATGAGTTCTAAATTTTCATTTTGGAGAAGGTTTTGCCACAGACCCATAGAGAGGAATTGCACAGGCAGTTCGAACAACTCTGTCAGGAGGACATGTCAGTTACCCAATATTAGATGAGGTTTTCTGACTTAGCTTGTCATGCAGTCTCGTTGGTTCCCACTGAGAGGAAAAAGATTAGGAGGTTCATTAATGGCCTCAACCAGCAGTTTCGTTTTGTTACGACTCTAGGGAATGTAGTAGGTGCTAAGTTTGACGAAGCGATCGACAGTGCTCGACAACTAGAAATGGTCTATACTCCGGAGTGTGAGGAAAAGGAGGCCAAGAGGTCTCGTTGTCCAGGCAATTCCTGTGGTGTTCCTTTTCGGGGACAGTCCTATCACAGCATGGGTCGACCTTATAGGCCCGATCAAATAGCTCGTTCGGCTCATCGTGGTGCATTAGCTATCCATGATTCATATAGTACTCAACCGAGTAAATAATCTCTTAGTGCACTTCCCTCTCAAAGTTCATCTCGTGCACCATCAGTTCAGGGTTCATCTATACCAGGTTCTTCTGGTAGTTATTCTGGTTCTCGAGGTCCACCTCAGTACTTGCCGCCATTGTCAGGGAAGGGTTGTTTTGAGTGTTTAGATTCGGGTCACACGAAAAGACATTGTCCCTCCTTTCGCGAGGTCTAGTTGACCAAAAGAGTTAGGCTGTGGCTCCCACACCAGTTATTCCACCACCCGCCATGCCAGCATGGGGTGGGGCACATGCTGCTAGAGGTCGCCCTAGAGGAGGAGCCAGACTACATGCAGTTGCCTCAGACACAGTAATCACATGTATTGTCTCAGTATGCCACCAGGATCCTTCTGTATTATTAGACCCTAGTTCCACATATTCGTATGGATCGTCATATTTTGCTCGTTGTTTGGAATTGCCACGTGAGTCCTTAGTCTCACCTGTTCATGTATCTACGCTGGTGGGCGATATTATTATTATGGACCTGTGTATCAACCGCGTGTGGTAACCATTAGGGGATTGGAGACCAGAGTTGATCTTTTATTGCTCAGTATAGTCGATTTTGATATGATCTTGGGTATGGATTAGTTGTCTCCATGTCATACTATTCTAGATTCTCACGCTAAGATTGTGATGTTGGCAATGCTAGGGTTACCAAGGATCGAATGGAGAGGTTCTCCAGATTTTGTCCCCAGCAGGGTAATTTCTTATTTAAAGGCCCAACGAATATTTGGGAAGTGGTGTTTATCATATTTGGCCTTTGTGAGATATGTTGATACAGACACTCCTACTATTCATTCTATTTTGGTAGTGCAAGATTTTTCGGATGTGTTTCCTGCAGAGCTTTCGGGCATGCCACCCGATAGGGATATTGATTTCAGTATTGACTTGGTGCTGGGAACTCTGCCTATTTCTATTCCTCCATATCATCTGACGTAGCAATGTTGAAAGAATTGAAAGAGTAGCTTCAGAAACTTCTTGATAAGGGGTTTATGCATGCCCACACTCCCGGATCACCTAGCATATGCGTCACCTCAAAACCAGTCACATAACACGTAATTTCGAGAATTTATACCCTCCGAATCAAGTTTAAAAAATATAAATTTTCAATATGAAAATACAAATTTTCCAAAAAGATCCGAAATTCCACTCAAAATTAGCCAGTGGGGCCTACTTCTTGGAACCTGACAACAGTCACAAAATATGAACGTCCATCCAACCCCGAGTCTAACCATACAAATTTTACCAAATTCCGATATCAACTCGACCCTCAAATCTTCAATTTAACCTTAAGAGTTTTCATAATTGTATTCCAACTTAAAACACCAATTAAATGCTAAAATAATTATAGATTCAGGCCATTAGATCAAATTTGAGTTAAGAACACTTACCCCGAATCTTCCCTAGAATGTCTCCCAAAAATCACCTCTCCCCAAGCTCCATATCGTAAAAAATGGAGTCTCATATTTAGAACTTAAGTTCTGCTGCCCAGTCATTTCCTGTATGTGATCGCGGACCAACTCACACGATTGTGAAGAAAAATTTTCTCCTACCAAAATTTTACCTTACGTGATCACGGATCTCTTCATGCAATCAAGAAGCACAACTTCGTCCACCCTACGCGATGGCGGACAGCCACACGCGATCGCATAGCACAACGCGTGAATTTTCCAGGTCCCTCCTTCACACTATGCAAACGCGGCTTAATCCATGCATTCACGTAGTATTGCTGGCCAACAGCTTCGCGGTCGTGGACTTACCTACGCGATCGCGGACCTTCTCACGCAATCGCATAGTAGGAAACTAGACAATGCACCAAAAAAACTTGAGCAAAACTCCAAGTCCAAAATTGGATCTGTTAACCATCCGAAGCTCACCCAAGGCCGCCAGGACCTCAACTAAATACACCAACAAGTCATAAAATATCATACGAACTTAGTAAAAGCCTCAATTCATAATAAAACAATGCTAAAAACACAAATCATACTGCAATTCAAGCCTAATAAAAACTAACAAATTCCAACTTCTACATTTGATGCTGAAACCTATCAATTCAAATCCGTTTGACCTCAAATTTTGCTCACAAGTCATAAATGATATAACAGACCTATTCTATTTTCCAGATTTAGATTTCAACCCTGATATCAAAAAGTCAATGTACGCCTGATAAATATTTCCTAATGATTTAAGATTTTAAAGTGCGTCAATGGTATTTGGGAATAACGTATTTGAGTATTAAAGGATACATATAGATAGAGCCACATCATTTTGAATTGATAGTGTATGTTTAATGTGTGTTGGAACATACTAATGAGTTTTGTGAATGGCAAGAACTTGTGTTGAACAAGTTGAATACATTAAGTCGAAACGATGTTTCAATTGGAACAAGACCCGACTTCCAACTCATCAAACCGTTCATCATTTTGATATTTCTAAAGAAAGCTATTGCCAATTTACTGGACCTATGTCATATGAGCGTCCAGATGTGCAGTCGTGCATATTTGGGAGTTTCTGCCTTGTGTGCGTGGCCACTTGCCCAGGTGCACGGCCGCGCACGTAGTAGCCCATTAAATAACCCCACGGCCGGGTAGATAGAGGGCTTAAGTCATTTATTGAGCTAAAACCTGATATTTTAGAGAGAAGTGAGAGTGTTCTAGATAGAGGAAGTAGATGAAGTGTTTTGTTCATCAAGATCTTGTTCAAGCCTTGAAATCCAACAAGGAAAGCTCACAAGATCTTCACTCAAAAGGTAAGATTCAAAACCCTAGTCTTAAATTTCGAGGTTGGGTAAAAGATGGATGATTGGGAGTATGATTCTTGGGTGTAAGAGTATTAATTATACATGCCTGTACCAATAAGGTTTGTAGGAAGATTTTGATCTAAAATAAGTAAAGTTTGGGTTGAGGAGTGAAGGAAATCTTGTAGAAGAACCTTATACCCAAATTTGCACACCTAGTGTTTGATAAAATGCTCAAATGAGCTGAAACCATGAATATCGTACTAATTTGTGTTCAATTTTGTTATGTCTCAAAATAGATTGGGATTGCTAGAATTTCTGGAACGTTGTAGTAATTTAAGGAAAGCTCAAAGTGAGATATGTTGGCTAAACTACTCTCTTAGAATTTAATTCCATGACGTTCCCATAAGTTTCAACTATGGTCGTCTCAAGTTCCTTATTCTATATTTCGAAATGTTCCCAATAAATTTGATTGTCCTAGATAAGCAAAGTGTCAAGAATTATGTATTTAAAATGTGTTCCGAATGATCCTATCACATTATGTTATCCTTCGGGAATGTGTTCAAGAATGATATGTGCATTAAAATGTTATGGCTTTGAGTCGTGTTTCAAATGAAAGTTATGATGCCAACTCATGTGAGAAAATCTCGATCTGATTAAGACTCTTAATTACTCATATGTGTACCTGAAGTCTTGATTGGAAATGCCTTGTTGTTGATAATCTATAAAGATGCTTGAAAGTGAAAGAAGTGAGTTGAAGATATAATGTGTGGCCACTGTGCTAAGAATGAAAGTTATACTTGTGGCCAATGGTGCCAATGAAATGAAATGACGTGAGAAAGGTTATGAAATGAGCCTTGATTCAACTATTCCGAATTGGCTGTTTTAACTAATGTTATTTATAAATATTTTCAATATGTTTTGCGTTCTTACATATTCGTGTGTGGAAATTGTGTATTGCCCTTTTTGGGGAAATGTAATTCAAGAATAACTGGTGTGTTACTTGTTTATGATTTTAACTTGTGCTTCGATTGTCAATCATTTTACTCCATTTCTTGGAAAGAAATCTATTGTGCTTAAATTCTTCATTTTTAATGAACTTAAAGTTGTGATTTCCGGAATATTATATATGTTGATTTTTATGATGACGAACCATGAAAGGATAGAAATGAAGGTGTGGAATAGGAAATACGGTCGTTGTGCCATGAATGAAGAATCATATGTATGGCCAAGAAAGCCAATGGGATAATAATGTTGTAAGAGGATGAAAATGACAATAAGGCTATAAATAGTGTGAAAGGTTATGAGGTAAATGCATTTGTATTGTTGTTTCCTTTGTATGCAAATATTTTTGGGAGCATCGATAGTCACTGAGGAAGGGTATATTGAAATAACCTAACCACAAAACTATATGTGGCGGTTTTGGAGTGGATTGTAATCATTCCCCTTATTTGAGATGAGATTGATGCGATATAATTATTCCACTTATTTGAGGTAAGATTGATGTGATAACATTATTCCCCTTGCTTGGGATGAGATTATTGATAGAAAAGGATGAAGTCTATCCACACGGCATTGTGGTGAGATGGACTAGCCGGTCTAGTCATGATCGGACACCATGCCATACACATGGTGGTGATTTTGCTAAAAATTGTAATTGAAATTTTGATTGGGGTTGATGTCTCTAATGAGATGGCCTAGCTGATCGGGTCTTAACCCGGGCCTGCACCTCAGAAATTGATCAAACATACAAATATTGAGCACCCATTCCGAAACGAGTCCAACCATAAAAAAATTATCCATTTCCAACCTCAAATCGACCTTCAAATCGTCAATTTATAATTTTTGAATGCTTTTAAAAAAACCCCAAATTTCTCCAACACAAATCAATAATTCAATAATAAAAACAATGAAGAAATCATGAATAATGGGCAACTCTGAGTCAAAAACACTTACCCCATCCAAACCGTGAAAATCCTCTCCAAAAACGCACAAAACTGAGCTCTTCAACTCAAAATATATTAAAGTGATCCAAACCCTCAAAATAAAGTACTATATTTCACCAACTCTCCACTATCATGGAAAAGACTTCGCTATCGCGCATAAAATATTTCACCAAATCCCTAAACTTCTTACGTCAACACGAGGCTACAAATGCGAACGTGGTGACAAAATGTCCTCAGGCTTCATCATAGTGGCTCCGTCCTCGCGACCGCGATGAACAATGCATGCCACAATACAACCTCACCTTCTTTCTATGAGGACGCGGCCCGATACTCGCATTCACGATGAACAAACACCCAAGGCTTCGCGAAAGCATCCTTCTCTTGGCAAATGCGAAGTGAAAACACCCATGTGCTAGCAAAGACTCTACGTGATCGCGACGCATTCTTCGTGATCGCGGGGAAGGATACCAGAAGCATAAAAATCAAAAGTTCCAACATATGAAGAAAGTCTGAAACACATTCAAAACACACCCGAAGCCCTCGGGACCTCAGCCAATTACACTAACAAATCCTAAAGCACAATACAAACTTACTCGACGTCTGAAATCACATTATGATGAAAATGCAAAGTGAAAAAACCCATGTGCTAGCAAAGACTCTACGTGATCACGACGCATTCTTCGTGATCGCGAAGAAGGATACCAGAAGCATAGAAATCAAAAGTTCCAACACATGAAGAAAGTCTGAAACCCATTCAAAACACACCCGAAGCCCTCGGGACCTCAGCCAATTACACTAACAAATCCTAAAACACAATACAAACTTACTCGACGTCTGAAATCACATCAAACAACAAAATCACAAATCGTATACCAATTCAAGCCTAATGAACTAATGAATATTTTCAAATTCCAAACTAACGGCGAACAAGCCTAAACACCTCATAATAACCTCAAATTTTGCATGCAAGTCCCAAATATCATAATGGACCTATGCAACTAATCGAAATCAAAATCCGAGCCGAATATCAATAAAGTCAACCCTCGGTCAAACCTATCAACTTTCCAAACCTTCCACTTTCTCCAATTCAAGTCGGAACAACCTCCAAGCCTCCACATTCACATCCAGGCATATGCTTAAGTCCAAAATCACTATACAAAGCTATCAGAACCATCAAAACACTATTCCGGGGTCGATAATATAAAGTCATTCTCCGGTCAACTCTTTCAAATTAAGCTTCCAACTTTGGGACTAAGTGTCCCAATTCACCCCGAAACTCACCCGAAACCAAACCAACCACCCCGACAAGTCATGTAACCACAAATGAAAAAAGAAGAGACAATAAATAGGGGAAAGTGGCTACAATACTCAAAATGACTTATCAGGTCATTACAAAAACTTTAGAGATCACCTCGTCCGGAAGTACCTGGATCTGCACACGAAGTGCAGAGTGTAGTATGAGTACAACCAACCTCATGCAATAAGTAACAAAACTAACCTTGGTCTGAAAGTAGTAATGAGCTAAGAAGAAACATTCAGATACCAATATTAATAACTAATAACAACTCATGATTAAAAGGAAAAATAGTGTATGCATGTAGCTCAATAATATCATGTTCAGCTCGTTCACAGATCACGAATTTAGGCATACTTTCCATATATAACCGTTAAATCCGAACACAGATAATACAGTTAATTTACTAGCTAGCATGAGGAAAGTACATGTCAAATATACATGTTAACTCAACAATATCACTATGGACCCATCAAGAATAATCACACTTAGCATTGTACGGGTGCTGGCATAACTGCCCATCATCAAGCAGGTATATAAAACAATATGCATG